>OZ034967.1:34292663-34422663 GCA_964030785.1 Siderastrea siderea
TCCGCGTAGCTCGTCTCAGTACCTGTTTTGGATTACATTGGAATTTTAGTTATACTATGACTTCGTTCGAATTAACAAATAAAGTCAGAGAAACACAGCTAAAAAGTAAGCAGAGTGGAATTCTTGGTTCTTGATCTGATGTCACAACTACGGCTCGCCCCAGGTTCCTCTTACTCGGACTTAAACCAAATTTTTGTTGAATTTAACAGGGCACAGAAAATCGAGAATTTAACCAAATCAAAAAATTTTTGCAAAGAAATGTTCTAGCTGATAACAGAATTTATTTAGCTGAAAAAAAAATTTAGGGGTTAGGTGCACTTTGAAAAAATGGAATTCTTGCAGTGCAACATTCTTTTGGCTCGTCTCGTCTTTTCTCCAAAACAACTTCTACGTGGGATGGTATTACCAGGAAAAACACTCAAGAAATAAGGCAAGCTATTTTATCATTACATTAAATTGAGAAGACTCTAGTACTTTTGGTAATGGGCATTCAAAGAGTTGAAAAGATCTGCTGCAATGTTAACTACACCAGTGAATAAGGGATTTTTTCGCTTTATGTGACGCATACTGGGATGATAGAAACTGTTGATATAATCCCACTATAAATTAAATGTCCATCACCATACTTGCCTATAACCCTCTTATCGACATGCTTAACACAAAGATTATAAGGAGCACTCCAGGACCTTTAGAAAAATATTTCACCGCAACCATAGCATTTTTGAACGTTGGAAGGTAGCATAACTATTTCATAATGGTGAGGAGACATGCCAGAATGCCACAGGTTGCCATAGTGAGGTGTAGCAGTTGGGGGAGGGGAAGGACCAGCAGAGGGAGCAGCGAACGAATGCGGGCTAGGCCAAGGGTGAAAGAAAGGAAAGCCTGATGCCAGTGAGACATGCTGCCGTTTGATGGAACTGACATAGAAGGGGACACATTAGATGGAGGTACATTAGGTGGGGGCACACTTTGTGGGGGCGCATTATGTAGGGGCACATTAGATGGGGGCACAAAAGATGGGGGCACATTAAATGGGAAAACATTAGACAGGGGCATATTAGGTGTGCCTCCATATGCTGCCGGTCTGGGATCCACAGTCACCTCTTTCGACTGGCTACCTGCTGATTTCTTCCTTTTCCGTTTCTTGGTTTTTGGAAGCTGACAAGAAGAGGAAGGGTTAATAAAGCGACCATTCTCACTGTCTTCGAACATTTCGTGTCCTATACGCTTTGCCTTTTCTAGTTGCCTGACATGGTACCTTCTTCTGCATTCTGCAAAGGAGGGTCCTGTTCCTGATGGTGCGATGCCAGCCTGGTATGTTTCAAGTTCCTTATCCACGATAACAGTGTCACAGACATCCGCATGACAGACATGGCAGCTTTAGCTTTATTTTAGCCTGCTTCAGTAGCACTTTTAGGACCTCGTCACAAAGTTCTTTGAAGCGGTCACTACTATCGTTGTCAAGTTTCTGTGCTTTCTTGTTTTGTTGATCCCTGAAGTGAAACTCACAGGGCTTTATGCAAACTTTGGCTTCATCGCCAAACACCTTGTTTATTGCTGCAAAGTTGGCCCCCGCCATATCAGTGCACCAACCGACAGGATTAAAATTGTAATCTTTCTGGACAGAAACTTTCTGCGACACCTCGTTAAACAGGGTCCAGAAGAGTTCAGTATTTGTTGTGTCCTCGTTCTCGGACTCCATAACAGTGAGACGGATCTGCTTTTGGAGTAAACTATGGTTAACACTTGCCGTAAGGGTAACGAAGTTATGACAACGTTTTTGTTTGCCATCGAAATAACAAAACTCGTCCTGAAGAAAGTGGGTGCCATTTTTGTCCACGTTGATGGCCATTCTGGCCTTTTGTGTTCCCATTTTAAAGACAAACGAAGGTTTGTTTGGGTTTCCTCTGAGGCTGTTGATTTTGTAAAGGTAAAAAACTGTCCTTTTTATCACAATACTGTTTGAAGGTGACTACAGCCTCAAAATCATGTCCGAAAGGTTCCATGTCCCTCTTCAGTTGCTTTTTTACAGTTGAAAGCCATTGCCGATCTAAGGAATCCTCCACCTCCTCCTCCACTAATGCCCAGTTGGCTTTCTCAAATTCCAAGAGTGTTTAACCCTTTGCAGAACTGAGAAAGGGTTCCTTTCACTTTTCCAAGATGAAGTGGACTATCAAAGTCTGAATGGCTAACTTCTTATTTTCCAAGGTGAGGTCCTGCAACCACCCCACAGTTATCACGCTATCCAGGAGAGCTGCGGCCTCTCTTTTAACACCTTTGAGTTCGTCATCCGATGTAGCAGAAATAACCCGAAACCATTGATAAGGAAAATTGGATAAAGTTCATGTTTGTCAATGCAGAAACCCAGGTTTCTGTCCCATAGGGACAACAGGCAATGTCACATCTATAAAGAGTGAAAGAACAGAACTTTCACATATGGTATGTCCAAGAGTCAAAACAACATGTACAGTTTTGGGTTAAACATTAACAGATATCATTGATACTGTTGTCCTCCACTGATACATTAAAATGAATGTATGTTAAAGATTCAATCAAAGGCCACCTTTGGTAATTTTAACACATGTTGAAACAGCAATATTGACAACAAATGATGATTGGACATGATCATGGAAAAAGAGACAAATTGCTGGAGCAAACCTTCTTAGTTCCCGCAGTTCTAAGTCAAAGATATCTTCTACAGTGCAGAGGCTTGCAGCTCCTTCCAAGGAACCATATACAATATAGTGATAGACAACAGGACATAGGACAGAATTCCTATATCAAGATGAACAATAAGGAAGGCCACCATTTTACCAACTAGCTGAAACAACCTGGACCGTATGCCTTGAACTGAAAAAATTGGCAACTTCCTCTGTTCTACTCCTTCAAAGAGGTTGACCTTAGAAGAAAAACCTCTCTCCGTAAAAGAGAGCCAAACTCTTTTCTGAAGCCCCCACCATCAACTCCTGCTTCTCCTACAAAAGTCACTCTTGGTGCAGCTAGCACATCAAATTTGGGGTTTTTGAAAACTGCCACACTTTCTTCCCACAACTTAATTCTGTCAGTGCTGATTCGTTCTATCCCAGCAAGCTTCACATTCCGCTTGTGCATCATCATAGTATCATCCAGTGTATGGAACGGTGTTGTGCAGGTGTCTGGATCTGGAACAAGGCACTTTCTAGTAGTTCCACATCAGATGAACTATCATTGTGAACCAAATCTCCTAAGAAAAATGGTTTAAGAGAAATACATCATCAAATAAATTTCATTGGTGACCTTAGGGGTCTTGAAGAAATCTATATAATTATGTGTACCATTTTTGATACTTGTAGAGGTTACTCAGTTATCAAAAACCTTCGATGGAAAGTGGTAACCCTTTGACCTACCTGTTGTGGAGACACCTCCAGTCTAAAATGATACCTTTTGGGCAGAGCCTCCCAGTATCCCTCATGCCCCCAACTCCCCCTTCCTCTCCTGGGCAGATATAATGAAGTGTAGTGGAAATGGTGGGGATCAAACGATTGCTAAGCTGTATCAAGAAGATGTCTGAGAAAAGTATGGAACTTTTGAATGAAAGATAAAAAAGGTGGCTTATGGTGTTTTCTGATGTTTAGTGGTTAAACTCTTAAGCATTTAAGTTTGTCGTGCCATTTATGATGTTGATGACGCCATTTTGAAGCTTACGTGGTGCGGGAGTGAGTTGAAAGATTTGCGATGTCTGGATTGTCATATACGCCTTGGCAATTAAACAAAGAGCTTCAGAACTTTTTGGAGGGCTGTGTGCTGCAAGGATTGCCGAGGAAAGTTATTCTAGATGCCGTTAAAAGCCATTTTGGCACGTACAAATGGAGTGAGAGAACTTTGGTTCGTCGGTTGAAACACTTTGACCTCAAATTGAAGTTGGAAAGGCACCAGATCTCTAGAAATGGGGATTTTGAAGAAATTTCTCTGGGACATGAGGTTTGAAGATGTTCTAACTTGTAGTAATGTGATGTTAGTATAAAGTATAAGTGTACTGTGGTGTGAAGAATTAGCACTGCTATAAGCTTTAATATGTAGTACTGGATTGAAATGTAGTACGTGTTGCACTGTTGGTGTACAGCACGTGTGTATTTTTAGAATGGCAACAGCAAGCTAAACAACTTTTGAAAGTTGGAGTTTGTTTCATTGAGAGTACGTAGAGCGTATCACTATGATTAAATATTGTTGACAATATTGTTTAGTTGTGTAATTTAGCGATCGAATTAAGTTCGTTCAGTATTAAGGCAATAGCATTATGCTTTATTGTTAAGAATACAACTTTATCCGTCTATCAAATGATTGGGACAGGTAGCTATTACTTAAAATAAAGCATTATTTGTTATCAAACTGATCCTCGAATTATGTCTTGATGTTAATTGTTCCTTACTGAAATGTCTGTAAGTTAATTAGAGCATAGTTGATCAGACTTATGTACTGGTCAAATTGAAGGTTCAACATCCCCCCCCGGGCAACCCCTATGGCATTTGAACTTTTGGAATTTGTGTTGGTCAAATTCCCCTCCCCTGGGCCAAAGAGGCATTCAAATGCACCACTACAGGTCCATTTTAGGTGATCAAATGCCCCCACCCCGGGAGATTTTTGATGCAAGACCATATTTTTCAACTGTTGTAGCTTTCAAATGCTCTTAAACTCAAGCCCGAAAAAAACTGAATAATACGACTGGTTTCTTGTTCAGCAGACAGTTCTGCATTCATAAGATAGTTTTTATTCCATATATTAAAGCACTATAAAGAGAACCAACCTCAAACTCTTAAACAGTTGACAAACTTTGATCACAAAAACGTAGATGGTATATACATAATGGCAAACGTCATAATTTCAATATAGCAAACACAAATTTTTGGTCTATTTCAATAGATCGATGTAGATCAGTAGAAGTTAGGTCAGCACCGAGGCCGTTATTCCATCTTGTACTTATTCTTTTCTGACCTCAAGATCGATTAACACTTCGTAATAAATACAGAGCAAAGCCTTTGCGGCCCTCTCTTTTGCAGCCAGTCGCAAACAAAGGCGCAATTTTGTCCTCTAAAATCCTCCAATGTAAGACGCTCTGTAAACTCCGTCATGTTTTTGTCACGTACAAGTGCTGAGACAGGTAACATGACACCGAGGCAATTTGTTTAAATTCCCCACCCTTCCCATGCGGTTTTCAAATTCCCCACCCCCGTGAAGACTTTAACTGTCAAATTCCCTACTCCCCGGGCACAGGAAAGAGTCAAATTCCCGGGGTATGGCTGGGGGGTGGTGGGGGGGATGTTGAAGCTTCAATTTGACCAGTACATTACAACGAACAAGTTCTTGAGCAGGTGGTTGTGGTTTTGGTAGCCTGTATTTAGACTTGAAAGTATGGTGACAAGAGGATTACTGTAGCTAGGAGGCATATATGATCATGAGTCTTGCATTCACTTGTACTTGACATATTGACTGATATGAGTTAATAGTGTAGATATATATTATTGATAGTTTATTCTGCAGAGGGAGACTCCTGGCTTACTCTGCCCCTAAAAGGCACTCTTTTATCTGGGGAGAAGGTTCAAGGAAAATAAAGTGACGGCACATACGCAGTTTGAAGAAGTGCCACGAAACACGCAAGGACCGAACAGCGCGTGACAAAGTTATGATTTTCCGTGACCTTGCGACAATTTGTTAACCGTAATCCACCACATTATTACGAATGTAACCGCAAACCGACAACGAGAATTAGCTTAGACCGCCAAACCTGCAGAGTATAATAGACACTCTAAAACGGGGTGAGAAAGTAAGATGAATTACAATTTTGGTATGGGTAATGAAAAGGTTGTTAATTGAAAAAATAGATAAAACTGGAACGAAGAAAATGTTTCGTGTGCCTGAGGAAAACTTGGAGGAGAATAAGCAATGTTCACGAGCATTGTCAATTGGCAGAATAAGCGATTTCCATTTTACGAGCAGAATTTATGTGATGCTAGAAAGGGGGGGGGGGGGCAGGCAGTAGAGTTTTCTTAAGGTAATAGAGGGTTTTTTTGGGGGTTGTTGTTCGTGCTATTAGTTTTGTAATGGTACTTGCCTTAATTGATTGAGAGCCAAAATCTCCATGTACTTTAAGGTATTAGGATGGGGTGTGTTGCTAAGTTTGATGTTTGAAGGGGGGTTAAGCTTTTCATTGTGGAGAGAAGATGATGAGTAATGGACGGTGAGAAGAATGGGATAAGGGGAATTCCTTGTGTAAGAAAAGGGTGTGGCCTGGAGTGTTTTATCGTCATTTTGTAGTGTGAAGACAAATATTTATCTGTTTGGAGAAATTTAGTTGTGAGCTTTTTTTGTTATGTTGGTAGTTTTTATGAAACAAAGGAAGAGCATTTAAATTTGAAGTGGTTTAACTTGATAGCGAATTGTTTTTTGGAGGATATGATTTTTGTATGTCGACTTTATGGAACTGTCTATCTAGATTTTAGACATTGAAGTATGAAAGTAATTAAATTAAATAGAATACATTGCATACATTATTGGTAAAGAAATAGTTCAAGAAAATAATGAATTCATTCGGTGGCGGTAATTTCGGGGTAAGTGGAATTTTTTTTCTTGTCCATAATTATGAAGTAATGTGCAATAGAATTTGTAAAGAAAGAGATTACAATTAAATACTACTCTTTAGGTATACATATGGCTTTTTCCTTATGGCGTTATAGGATAGGCTGTGATCAGGTGGTATTTTCTTCGCCTGCCAGTTGCGGCCCGGCCAGAGGGTTTGCAAACGACTCTCAGGGTACTGCAACCTCCCACGTCTGGTCCAGAAGTATTCTCTTCCAACTGCGTTCAAGTATTAAAGTAGTTCCTTGATAGTATCTTGAACTGGAGTGAGTTATTGTTCTCTGTACGTTCTGCAGTATTCTTCGCCAAGTAAAAGAAGGATGAAAAATTGTAGTAACTGCACCCCTATAATTTCGATTTGCTGTTTCGACTGTAAGATCGTCCCAGCTATTAGCGTCAAAGTCGAGAGGAATATGGCAGCTTACTTAAGAACACTGCATGCCATTTGTAAATCGTTGGAATGCAGTTCATGAATGATATTAGGGAGAGAACAGTATTAGCGGAATTGATGTTAAGCCAAAAACAATATCATTAATATTTAATCGAAATATTTAAATGAAAGGTCCTTTAAATGTCTAAATGATATTTTCTCTACCCTTTCATATACTTCAGCTTGTGAAATCTACACCTTTTTATATACCTGAAGCCTGAAAAAGGTACCTCTTTGGGGCAGAGCCTCCCTGTATAGTCCATTAGTATAGAATAGGTATTTTCAGTTCATATATTATGTTGCATTAAGGACAAAATAAATTTGAAAGCAACAATATAACTACTGAGTGTTCTTACCCTACTGTCAGGATTGGGTTTAGTAACAGCTTTTTTCTTATCTTTCCATTACAACAGTGTCCACTAATACCTCTTTTTTGTTTTTAGTTGTCAGGATGGGGTTTGTAATATGCATATTTTGTTCATGTCCTTCCTGTTTTTTGTTAATCAGGTAGGTGAGAGTGGTGACTTTTACTGAATGACACATATATTCATTGCCAAATTTTGCTATACAACTAGCGCTTGTATTTTAAGTGAGTTTAATAGGTTTCCATTTTGAGGGGACAGACATCAACACCTGGTTCTAATGCCTGTGGTGATTTTCTTGTTTTTGTTGCTTATTTACTTGAGACTCGATCGCAGTTTTTGGTCACCTAAACACATTTATGTTCCTAATTTAATGTTAGTATCAATTTTATTTGCCTAGCTTCAAATATGCCTTTTTTCGGTATTTGCTGGTATATACCATTTTAATTTTTTGTGCAGGAGCTGTGCAACATGCCATTTAATTTGTTGTATTTGGTGAATTCTTCCGCCCAACCCGTGCACCCTCCATGAGAAATCAAATTGTGTTTCCGTATAAAATTAGATTGTGAATAAAAAGTTGAATTTAAACGCGACGAACAGTAGTTGGTTATATGACGTTCGTTATATGACGTGATTTGTTCGCATTCGTCGCCTGAAATATACAAGTGATGTTCGTTTCAAATTATATGTTTGATTTATGAACTTGTGAACGGCGGGGTATTTATTGGTCATTGAGAAGGAAAGGAAATTTGTTGGAGTTATCATGAAAAAGAAATAAAATTGCCGTTCTTTTGGAATTAAGCTTAAATGTCTAATGAAATAGCTTATATGTGAATTAGTGTAACGTTTACATCCAAAAAAACAGACTAACCTGAAATTTGGACACTCATTCTGCGTGCGATAGATGATCAGCAGATGATTTTAGGACTGGTGCGCATAATGGTAAATTAAAGATTGGTTTTGAAGAAATCGTGGCCACAAGGATAGTTGGCTGCCGTCAAATTGTCATGCGTAAATATGGGATGGACAGTACAAGGGGCGTATTTTCTGGGGGTGGTAGGGATAGGAGCCTCTTCAGAGAGACACCAGGGAGAGGTGCGGCACAACAAAGTGTGGGAAGTTTTTTGTTTGCAGCAAACGAGTCATTGAATCTTAGCCCAAAAACGTTTTTTTCCTCGTAGATACCTGTTCTCTTAGGATTTTCTTACTTTGTCTATAAACCTTGAGTTAAATTTCAGTGATAGATCGTAGATAGACAAAATGAAGGTGACGTTCGCAGACTAAAATTAACGCTGATAAAATCTGAACGACGTTTCGGTCTCGTCATGACACCATTATCTAATTTAAATTGATTCAGATAAACGTTTTACTTTATGTATCACAAAATGTTTGCTTATAAGTTTCACTGCGTTTGTTAGTTACAATTTATTCGGTGACATGACATGCGAGATTCGTTGACGTAACATAGTCACGCTATCGTAAAAATGTTTGGTCACGGTTTTGTTTGGGAAGTTTGCGAAGGCTAGAACAAGTGGGTAAGCAAGGAATGATGGATGCGAAACGGCTTCATACTATCCAGGGATTCATGTCATCATAAAGAGCAAGGTGTGGAGAATGGAATGACAACGTCTTCGGGGGCGCAGGGCAAGGGCTAATCGCAGTTCAGACGGCGTTTGTCTCATGTGCCGTAGCCAGAAGGCGCCGGGGGCGGGGAGAGGGGGGGTGGAGGGTGAGGCCCAAGGTTTGTTGTAGGCTCAGATTGTGGCTTGCCTAATTCATGAGAGGTACGGCGTCTGTGCTGGGGCTTAGGGGTTGATTAAATGGCGAAGTTCAGCCCGGGCTGAAATTTCGGACCGCCAACCGAGCTGAAATTTTGTTGCGATTAAA
The DNA here is from genome assembly GCA_964030785.1 of Siderastrea siderea. Lineage (NCBI taxonomy): Eukaryota > Metazoa > Cnidaria > Anthozoa > Scleractinia > Rhizangiidae > Siderastrea > Siderastrea siderea. The sequence continues at coordinate 34,301,955 of OZ034967.1, forward strand.
TGGCGAATTTCAGCCCGGGGCAATGTTTAAACTTGCACGGGCAAAGGTTGCAGGAAAGCGTTTTACATTCACAACTCAAGCAGTGTGCATGGCCAAGGTCATTTTTCAGCCCGCGCTGAAATTTGAAAATGATTATATGAGGTTTTTCAGCCTGTTTGACCGTGCTGAACCGCTTTGTGAAACAGGGGTGGAAATTTCATCCCCGTCTGGAATTCAGCACGGGTTAAACTGTGTTCATCTAATCTTTTGTTCAGGAAGCCGACCTGAAATCTCACCCTGGCTAACCGGGCTGAAATTTGCCATGTATTCGGCCCCTTAGCCAATAAAGACGGGGGAGTGTTCACGCGGAGACTCAAACCCTTACCCGGCTTACTACACTCAATTTTACCAAAATGATACCCGTTTCATGTAGTTAGAGGAAAATTGCAACGTTTTCTTATACCTCAAGGATAGGTCAAAACAATGGAATTTCCTATCATCACCACATTTTTCGCGGACTTTCAGTTCTTCTGATTTAGGTGGGTGAGGGACCGTTTGATATAGTTGGCGATGGCAACAGTCTTTCCCAGTTTGCAGCTGATTTCATAACTGTTTGATATTGCAAAATGGCAATTTTGCGTAACCTTTAATATACGGCGAGGTTAAAAAAAGATACGCTTTTTGGGCTAACATGCTGATACTGAGTCCACTGTAGGGAGTGCCCCCCCCTCCCCGCCCCGGGATGGCAGCAAACACGTGAAAGCTACGATTAATGAGCAAGTTATGAAATTTTAATACCCTAAAGCGACCTTCATACGTCAAACTAATGTTGGCCAACTCTTGCTGGGAAACTTAAATTGGTGTGTGTGAACGACACAACAACATGTTGGTAAACTGTTCACGACAAATTGAACTTGTCTCTATTCTCACCAACTTTTCGCCAACATGTTGTTGTGTCGTTAACACACACCGATTTGAGTTTGCCAACACGAGTTGGCAAACATTAGTTTGACGTGTGAAGGCCGCTTCATTGGGTGCTATCTTGAGGGACCCTAATACGGTTTATACCCCGAGAAGAGTCAAAATTGGTGTGTGTGAACGACAAAAAAACATATTGGCAAACTAAATGTAAAGAAGATCCTGGCAGTTATTAACGCAACTTATGCACTTGCGAAAAGAAAGCCTGAAAAAATCAGGCTTGCAGGGATTCCAAACCCTGACCTCTGCGATACCGGTACAGTGCTGTTACTAATTGAGCTAACAAGCCAACTGAGAGCTGGACATTAAATTGGTTTGTAATATACCGGGGAAAGATGAAGATGAAGTTATGAATATATGCAATTCATATATTTGAACTGTGGAATGAAGAAATAAATGTAAAGAAGATCCTCGCAGTTATTAATGCAATTTATGCAGTTGCAAAAAGAAAGCCTGAAAAAATCCCGGGTATATTACGAACCAATTTAATGACCAGCTCCCAGTTGGCTTGTTAGCCTAATTGGTTAGAGCGCTGCACCGGTATCGCAGAGGTCAGGGTTCGAATCCCGGCAAGCCTGGTTTTTTCAGGCTTTCTTTTCGCAACTCCATAAGTTGCGTTAATAACTGCGAGGATCTTCTCTACATTTATTTCTTCATTCCGTAGTTCAAATATATGAATTTCATATATTCATAATTTCATATTGGCAAACTGTTTGTGAGAAATAGAATTTGTCTCTATTCTCGGCAACAGTTTGCCAACATGTTGTTGTGTCGTTGACACTTACCAATTTGAGTTTGCCAACGCGAGTTGGCCAACATTAGTTTGACGTGTGAAGGTCGCTTAATTCTTCAATGTTGTTAAGACGTTGCACGTGCCAGAAAATCAGCGCACGTGCATGTGCATTTTGCACGTGTCACCAATATTTGCGCAAATAGTTGATGTCGAATATGGCGTCGGAGCAGACAGAATCCAGAAGTGCTAGAATGTAGCAGTTATGTGCCAATCAATTTGAAAGTTCAACATGCCCCCCCCCGGGCATTTGAACTTTTGAAGATTGGATTGTTCAAATTCCCTCCCCTCGGGGCAAAAAAGCCGTTCAAATGCCCCACCAATTAGAACTGAACTACCTCTCCTCAAAGACAAATTTCGTCTTCAATCAAACCCTGCAAAAACCGCAAAAACTCACAAACGTATTACGTCAGAACAAGAGATAAATCCGGTTCAAATTCCCCACCCTTCCAATGCAAGGTTCAAATTCCTCCCTCCCCGGGCACGATGCAAAGTCAAATGCCCGGGGTATGCCCAGGGGGGGGATGTTGAAGTTTTGAATTGATCGGCGCAGTACATATTGATGTATACCGTATTGAAGTGACTTGTTCTATTTTTGAGAAACCAAAATTTCGCCTTGGAAGAAAAAACTGTCAAGATATTTGCCTTCCTCGTTACGCGTTTGGAGAGATGAAACTTAATCTTTTCCTGAAGAGCAAAGAGACGTTATCTATGGTATTTCGCTTCACTTATCGGGAATCGCTAGGAATCAGTGGTTTTAACTGAGGATGTTATGCTTTCAAGAAGATCCATCATCGGGTTTGGAAATATTCAAATGAATCGAGTGAAGAAACTTTGAGCTTTTAACTCGGGTAGAAGACACACAATTTGCAAAACAATCAACATAAAAGCTCAAAGCAATGAACAGGGGAAAAATGCGTTACTTAATAATAAAAAAACGCAAAACACTTGTCATTTTGCAAATTCTGTGTCTTCTACCCGAGGTAAGAGCCAAACTGAGTAAAAATATGCCTAGAGGGACTTAAGTTATTGACCTGAAATTTTGAAGCTACTTTGTTTCCAATGTGCTAAGATTAATTACTGATGGGTTTTGATGGATGGGTTTCACTAAAATTTACTGAGACAATTCAATTGTTTGGCCGTTCACAACTGTTATTTCTTATAAATAAAAATTGTGAGGGGCCGAAAATTTGAATTGTGCCCAATTTTTTCTTGTAACTTAATAATGTTGCTCTTTTGTCCGAGTAAAAAGATTTGGAAAATATCATGAGTTATTGTCACAAACAGAACATGCAAATAATGAAGGGGAAATGAAAAGTAGAGACTTTCCTATGATCACAACAAGATAAGATATTTCACTGGGTTAATCATTTTAGACTGGTTACAAGGATACTAGATGACAGAAAAATATAGTTCACAGCAGAAACAATCTATTTGTTGAGGATGTAGGAGAATATCCTGACTGGGGAAGTCTCATGTGTATGGACAGTGTAGTGTTTTGCTTCTCTGTCTCAAAGAGGTTACATAATTTTTATGCTGGTGAATACTTTCATTGTAAATTCTGTAAAGTTGTCCAAAAGAGGATGTTGTTGCTGCATTGTCGTCATCAAACAATGTGTAGATATGGTTTTATTACTGTGTTTTCTATATCAGTAGTAGAGACTGTGTAGGGTACTGCCTACAATCCCTAGTAAGAGTAGGTGTTGAATCTGGAAATATGGTCTCCAAGACAAGTGGCTGATAATCTGAATATAGGTTGCTATACTGGAGGGATTTTTCAGTTCTGGTGGTTTTGTGACACACAGCTGAGTGAAGCTCATGTTTCCAGAAATGTTATGCATGAAGTGTTCATAAGACATTGCATCATATATTACTACAAAACTCGTGTTCAACATTCGTTTGTTGTTTTGGCTCATGTTGCCATATCGTCTAGGCTATTCTGACTAGAGAGTCATTCTATTCCATGTTATAGAAGCAATAACAGAATTTGAAAAGGTGGTATGAAACACATCAGTTAAAAATACAAAGAATATGCAAACAGGTTACTTTGTTTTACTTCTTGTATTTAAATTACTACGTAATTTGACGTCTTTTTTAAAATACTGAAAATCAGTGTTCTTTTTCTGCATATAGGGTCTTATAAAGACATCAACCATATTATCTCTGGAAGTCTGAGGTTGTGTCAGCTATTTGTCAACTGAAAAGGAGGCATCTCAACTGGAAGTAGTGAATTACGAAATGATGAGACGAATTGATTGTCTAATGAAACTGAGCTGGGATAAAAAAGTGATTTTTTCAACACCTAGGTTGAAAAATTATGGCAACAACAAAATACACCAAAGAAATTGATAATGAGAAAATGTCCTTTATTGCAGTATAAGTTTGCAATCAATACAGTTGTTTCTTCAAAAATATCTTTATATGCTAGAAGTTTATCAACAGATTTCAAAGTGTATAAAATTTAGGATCTCATTACAGGAGATCAGTCTGACCTAACAAGAAATCTCAAATGCGTTCAGTTGTAACTCAAATTAACGGAATCAAAACTTCAGTATTTTTGTGTGATTTTTGAGTTGAAAAGTCAATTCTTGATGATTAAGACAATTGGTAACTCTTAGAGTCACTTGCTTTAGTAATATTATAATACCATTAACAATAACTTCTGCATATAGATGTCTTTTGTCATAATAAAAAGCACGGATGATGTAAGACAAGATACACTGTAGTCTTAGTTCTTCATGATCTTATCCTTTGCAGGTGGCTATTTTATTTACGTTGTTGACAGCTACAGTAGGGCAGATTTGATGTAAACATTGTGGTCTTGTTTTGAGTAAGACTACTTTATATAACTCTATGGAGTTGTTGCTGTCAATTTGTGTAAATAGTATAGTCATGTGCTAATTTAAGATGTCAGATGCATTTGTTACACCTCAATACTATTATTACTGTGAATGTCATTGTTCAGAGTTGACAAATGGCATCTACATGCACATGACAAACAAAACAAGTTCTTCATTTTTAGACAAAATGTAAAATTAAGCAAATTTTGCTTGAGAAATCTAACAAAATAGAAACACAACTTACAAGAACAGACACTATAACATAAAATCTACTAATACTAATTTGTAACTTCATAACATGGGTACAGATTGAAGTGTTTTTATCAAATGTTTTTCATATGAAGTTGATTGGTTAAAGAAAATAACTTTGATGACACAACTGAACATTAAGTTGCTTTACTTATGTAGAAGCTTCCTTCAATGAGGTGATCTTTGTTACTAGTTTGCTTGTTGTGTTATATGTGAGTTCCAATTCATTTACCATCAAAAATGCTTCAATGATTTCAGAATCTGCTGATGTGGTTTGTAAATTTCCATGAGCTTCAGTTTGTTCATTAAAAATGTTAAGGATTTGTTGCACTTGATCATCGTTAAACTTTAGAGTTAGTTTACTATCCTTAATGAGCGTTGATATTGCTAAATACTGTTGGGTTCCTGGTGCAATGATTTGGTGAACGCCACAGGTATTGCAACACTGAACTTTACCTTGCAATTCACTCAACCTCTTGTTACAGTTTGAACAACGGAAATACCGTGAAATTGATTGGACCCCATCAAATTTATCTAAAGTAATAGTCTCTTCCTCAGTACTACTATCATATAACTGTGTGGCAGAGTCTGAAATTTGTTTGTCATATGAAACTTTGTTAATGACTGTGTCTGTACGGACACTAAGATACTTCTATCCCATGTATGTCCTTACGCGTGCATCAACAATATGATAAGAATGGTCATTTTCAACTTTCTCAATAGCTTCTGCCCTTACCATCATTCTGATAGCACCAGTCTCATCAGCTATTTTACATTCCTGTAGTAAAATTTCTCGGTCTTCACTTAGTTTTTGTTTTTTGGTTCGGAGGAAATATGAACTCAGCCTATTACTGCAACTTTAGCCAAATCAGAAAGTTCTGCAACATTTGTTATTTTTGTAACCATGATCTGTGGCGTTCTATATTCAAAATCGCAGTTGCGGTTCTGTAACTCTGTTCTTCTGTTGATAACAATACTCACAGTGTTTGCATTATAAATTGATGGCTTCAAGGAATAATGAGTCAGTTTTACGGCCTTCTGGATTTCTTGCTTCTGTGAAATTTGATTGTGTGACCCTATTTCAAAACACACTCCCTCTAGCATATGATCTTTCGTCTGAATGTTAAAATTGAAATATTTATAATGCTTTGAACTCTCCTTGACTGCTGTGACATTCTGAAAATAACCTATTATAGGATCCTTGTTATGTAAGAGTGTAGTTGTGTCACCTTTGTATGGTAGGGGTAGGGTACTTTCTGCTGTCTTTATCTTGACAGGCTCTGTAAAGAAGAACATGAAAGTTATCAGTGCTGCTATATTTGTGTCAGAAATTCTTTAAATTCAAACTCATTGCAAAACAAGAAAATAAATTAATATTAATGACATTGTTTGTTATTTTCATAGCTTATAGGACACAGAAGTTTCTATCTTTAGTTAACGCATATATTAGACCAGAGTTTCATTTTGTATTATGCACTTGTGTTCAGGGAAATTTGCATTTTAGTATACAAAAGGCTCATAAAATTATCTGCAAAGTGAGAGAAATGGCTGTTAAAGAAACTATATGAAAAGGTGCCACATTTTCACAGAAATGACTGAACAATTGAATCAGAACAACTGAAAAGCTGCAAAAAATATAATAATTGAAGGAAATTTTATTGCTTTGGCTTATCTTTCAGATATGACAAAGCGGTGGAATTTTTCTTTTGTTATAATGTAGGGATGTAATTTTGATAAACCAGTATATTAACACTAAGGGTTTGAATGTCGAGGTGCAGCCTCTGTTTATAAACATTTATTGAGTAAGGGCCTCGAACCGTCCACCATGGGCTATTTATGTCTTTTTAAGTCACTACGACTGAAACTCAACCATGTTAACGCATGGCTCAGAACCTCATTTGCATAAAGTCTGAAAACAGTCATAACTTTCAAGAGATTTACCAAAACAGTCTCCAACTTGGCAGCAGCATAAAATAATGTTAATGACCTTAAAGCAACGTTCAGTTAAAGTGTTGAATATTTGCGTCACGTGATGTTTTATCTTTGTTTACTTACGCAAAAAGAAAATTGAAAATGCGCCGGTGAGATGGCATATGATGGCTACAAATTGAAATTTCAATGTGTTTGCATGGTTCTCCTTTGAATTTGTCTGGAATGATTGCCTACGATGTACAGTTAAAGGGATATTTTATAAGAAGGGTCATGTGACAGAGTTTGCCGCTTAATATCTACTTAATACAAGAATCATTTTCACCATTCAGCACACAGATTGATTTCATGTAGTAAGACAAATGATACCAAATGCTTTCTTTCTAGCTTAAGTTAACCATCATTTGCCCATTTCAGAACATCTTCTTGCGTTAATTATGACGTCATCAGACATGTGACCACAACAAGTAAACCTTAAGGCATTTAAGGACGTTAAATCGTTTATGCTTATCATTTAAGTGCTCTCTAGGGCATTAAAAAACATTGCTTTCATAAGGAAAAATAATTTACTTCGCTGGGGGTCTAAGTCAAGGAAATAAGCCATGCCTTAACATGCTTGAGAAAGGGTTAAAATTATCCAGAAAAAACATTGTTATTGCAAGATAGTTTGGGTGTTTATAGTGTGAAAATGATACTAATGTCATGACCTTGTTACGGTAGATTGCGAGCAGTCTGTCTTTTGCTCCAGAATCTGTGCTGGACGAATGGCAAAGCCACAAGTGCGATATTTGAGCAGGAGCAGTGAAGCCATGAGCCGCGAGTAGTGTGGGCAGTAGAGTTAGTGATGAGCGAAAAGAGAGACTGCCCTGCTTTCATACTACATTTCTGAAGCCCAGCACTCTAGTGACAGAGTGTTTTGATTGGTCGGTCTATGACCCGATGGCGCATATCTGTCATCATCACTTGGAGACATGCAGTGCGTGCCAACGGCTGCCGTCAATAGAATTGCTGACCGCAACAGGAGGAAACATATCAAGCTTGTAGACACCAAACTCACAGTTTCAAGCGGAGTTATTCACACATTTGACTAAAGCTAAGTTCAGCCATCTACTATATGTTCGCCCCAATCAATACGCGCTTCTTTGGTGTGGAACTGCTCATCACATCTTCCCAGCTTTGAACTTGAACACTTTGATCGATTTGCTAGACTGTGAGCAGTCTTTCTTTTGATCTAAAATTTGCGGGAAAAATTTGACACTGCTGTATCATGTTAAAAAAAGGGCATATCGTGTCATTGATGCTACTTGCGGCTTGCGGCTTGGGGCTTTGCTGCTCACCGCTCGAATAATTGCACTCGCTTTCTCGCTGCTCCTCCAGTAGGAATTTTAGAGCAAAAGAGAGACTGCTCACAGTCTAGGTTATGGTAGCTATTTTGCATTATAAGTTAAACTTTTCTCTTACCAGAAATTGTAGTAGTAGTACTAGATTGTAACTTTTCTTGAGAAGATTTAGCCATCTGGAAGTCCACTGTATTTTGTAAACAGGAATACTATATAAGAACACAATTGCTCAATTAAAATATATCTATGAACTAATGCAATTTTATCCTTATATATCTAAACAGTTATTCAACTAAACAGTCATTAAAACAAATTTGCCTTTGTTTGTTTAAATAGTTCAACTCCGTTGTTGATATTCAAATTATTCATTGACAAATTACTTTTTTTGAACTCAATGACAGAGGGCCATTCCATTTAATATTCACCCCCCCCCCCCCCGATGGAAGAGATTTTCTGAGGGGCCCTTGATCGTCATTTCTGAGTGAGTTGCTGCGTCGGCGCCTTTGATCTTTTAAATATTTCCGAGGGGGTCTGGAAAAAAATTGGCTTTTTTCTGAGGGCAAAAGAGAATTTAGTCAATTTCTGAGGGAAGACACATGTTGGCACTTTTGATCTTTCATTTCTGAGGGGGTAAATTTTGATTCACTTCTTCCATAGGGGGGGGGGGGGGTGTGGATATAAAATGGAATGGCCCAGAACCTTTTACTTAGTAAGCATTTGTTTTGTTGGTGACTGCAACAGAAACAGTTACGTTCTTATTTGAGTAAATTGCCACCAGGCTAAGACTAAGTGGATGCTAACGTTTTGTCTGAAAGCATATCTTACTTGTTGAACTTTCACACGGAGAACCTTGTATTTCTTGAGTTCTCTTTTCTGATCATTAAAAAGAACCAGAATATTATTTCCATAGAAAACTGTGCAATGTCAATTTTTACTTGTAAGTAAACGAATGCCGAGTTTTCTTACTTTCTGCTGTTTTAGTTGAAGAAGAACTCTTCGCATTGTCTTTTTTAGCTTGAGAGAAAAAATGTTAGAATAAGTCCATAAATGATTGTCTTAAAACATGTTAACATACAAAACTCTTGCGGAGTTCTTCTTACTCGGCATATTGAAAACGCTTGGAAACTGCTGCACATCTATGAACGCTGAACGAAGCCTGCAAATATAACAAACAGGAGTCAGAAATTCGTTTTTGAACGTGGTTAAATTGAGCAAAATCAGCAGAAGCTGCTAAAACGCAATGGTTGATTGGTTTTCACGGAGATTGCACCTCAGGTTTGTGTCCGTCTGGTTCTCCAGGAAATCATAGCAAAGAAGATTCATAGAAGGAGAAATCTGACAGTGACCTGCGTTCAAGTTCAAGATTTAAACCTCCTACACCAAAATTTAAACCTCCATTGCCAAAAAAGCCTTTCAATACTGTTGTTTGTTATTATTGGAAGAAGGAGGGTCATTTGTTATCAGAGTGCTTAAAGTTAAAAAGAAAGCAGCAGGGTCAGAATGAAAGTAAGCCTACAGGTTTTATTACACCCACTCGTTGTATTCCCCAATTTTGCAACAATAAGCATGACACATTGCATGACATTAAGTCTCCTAGGGATTCTAGCTACGGGGTTGAGGTTAGTTTTCCTTCCAAACCCATTATGGAAACTTTTGAACCATTCATGCGTGATGGTTTTGTATCACTGACAAGTGATTTGTCCAATGCCACTGCAGTTAAAATTTTGAGAGACACTGGAGCTTCGCAGTCTCTCTTGTTGGCAGGTACTTTGCCATTTTCTGACAAATCTTCAGCAGGGGCAAATGTCCTTATTAAAGGGGTAGATTCCTCAAATTATACACCTGTTCCTCTCCATAATGTTTATTTGTCATCGAATTTAGTATCTGGACCTGTGACCCTGGGAGTTAGACCTTCATTACCTTTCGATGGGGTTCACCTTCTTCTGGGAAATGATCTTGCAGGGGACAAGGTAGTTATTAACCCTCTTACTGAAAACCCGTGTTTTAATCAAACTCCTGATCCTATTGAAAAGGAGATTCCTGGTTTGTACCCATCATGTGCAGTTACTCGAGCCATGAGTAAGAAAATGGCTAGTGAAGATGACATCAATCCTGATGTTGACTTGACTGACACGTTTTTGAGTCAAGTTTATGAGACTGACATGCCAAACATGACAGAGGAATTCAACTCCTCGGAAAAGATTTCACCTGATGTAAGTTTTTCTGACTACGGGGAAAGTCTCTCAGAGGGGAATTTAATTGCTGAGCAGCACGAGGACTCAGATATTTCATGTTTGTTTCAAAGAACTGTAGATGACAATGAAATTTCAAGTAATCCTGTCTGCTACTTTGTTAAAAATGGTGTTTTGATGCGAAAGTGGAGACCACCTGATGTTTCTGCAGAGGATGAGTGGGCTGTCAAGTACCAGGTTGTCATCCCTGAAGCTTACCAAGCAGAGATTCTCAGCATGGCACATGAGACTCCACTTGCTGGACACCTTGGGGTCAACAAGACTTATCAGAAGATACTAAGTCATTTTTATTGGCCCGGTTTGAAGAAGGATGTAGCTGAATTTTGCAGGTCTTGTCATACCTGTCAAGTTGTCGGAAAACCTAACCAGTCAATTCCAAAAGCTCCACTTCAGCCAATCCCTGCCTTCGCAGAACCATTCAGTAGAATCATTATAGATTGCGTTGGTCCTCTGCCGAGAACAAGATCTGGTAACCAGTACCTGTTGACAATCATGTGTGCCTCCACCAGGTTCCCTGAAGCCATTCCCCTGAGAAATATCAAGACCAAAACCATTGTCAAGGCTTTGACCAAATTCTTCTCGCTGTTTGGCCTTCCGAAGTCCATCCAGTCTGACCAAGGTTCAAACTTCATGTCTGGTATTTTTCAGCAAGTTATGCATGAATTAGGCATAAAACAGTACAATTCATCTGCCTACCACCCAGAGAGTCAAGGCTCACTTGAAAGCTTCCATCAGACATACAAGAATATGATTCGAACCTACTACTTCGACACGGAAAAGGACTGGGACGAGGGCGTCCATCTACTTTTATTTGCAGCAAGAGAGTCAGTTCAGGAGTCGTTAGGTTTCAGTCCCTTTTAGTTGGTTTTTGGACACACTGTGAGAGGGCCTCTTAAACTTCTTAAGGAAAAGTTTCTTTCTGTCAATAAAGTCTGAATCTATTACAGTATGTTTCAGATTTTCCTACTAAGCTCACAAGAGCATGTGAATTAGTTAGAGAGAATCTAGTTTCAGCACAGAAATCAATGAAAGCTAGGTATGATCTAAACACTGTTGATCGTACATTTAAACCTGGTCAAAAGGTTCTCGCTTTACTTCCAATTCCTGGAAACCCACTTCGAGCTAGGTATTTCGGTCCTTGTGTTATTGAGAAGAATTAAGTAATCTTAATTATGTGCTAGTTACTCCAGACAGGCGTAAGCAAACACAGTTATGCCATGTTAACATGCTAAAGCCATATGTAGACCGAGATAGTACTTTAACAGTACATCCTGTAAATGTAGTAACATCTGATCCTGATGAAGTTGTAAGTAGCTGTAGTGAAAATTTCAGTCTGCCTGGCACAGCCAAGCTCATGAACTCTGACATTTTTAAAGATCTGGATTCCAAGTTATCCCACCTTCCACCATCCCAGCATCAGGATCTAGAGCACCTGTTACAAGAATTTGAGCATTTATTCCAGATGTCCCTACCAGGACAGACAAGATCTATCATAATGTCGATGTTGGTGATGCCAAGCCAGTGAAACAAAAAGTGTGACAAATACCGGTAAATCAACTGCCACTCCCGAACCGTAGAAATACATAAATGTCATATAATTAATTGTCAAAAGACCCAAGTCCAAACATGCTGAGGATGCCAAGGACATCTGTGTGTTTTGCCATCATCTCCAGTCCACTCATTAATGTCAGAGGAATGGTATTTCCCTAGAATACGCATAGACTGGCATATTCCTCCCGGTCATTCCCACATTGTTTTAGGACTGAGAAGTGGTTGCTTTTGGCCCTTGCCAGAAATTCATCCAACATGCAACCACAGTTTTCGAGTGGGATCGCCTCCCAGCACTCTCACATTTTGTTGTTGCCAGCTGAGGATAATCCTTTTGGTGAGTGGCCACAAAAGACAAGTCTACAGATTTTTCCCCTTGTACTCCTTAAGATGATTGGCATGTGAACGACATACGTGACCTCAACAAAGCACGACACGGCTAAGGGAGCTATCAGGAAACACATACTGGAATGATTTCCCTGATGAGGAGTCAGCATCTTGCCAAGTGACAGCAACCACCATTCCCTTCTCTGCAGCTTTTGCTGTACCCTCCCAGAGGTCTGAATCACAGATATTATTTGAACCCCTCCTGCACGAATGGCCATAATATAGTGTACACCCAGTTAGGAAATTAACGACAACAAAAGTGCAACACTGGCTGTGATGTCCCCTAATTAGCCATCAGCCAGCAGAAGTGGTGACAGCTTTCTTCCAGCTGCCAAACTCTGAGGGGGGTTTGCCCTTCATTTCACTTTTGCCCATTTGACAAATCTCATCCAATACAGATTTCACATGTGGATGAGCTAATTTTACTATATTGTAAAAATTACTGTTAGTGAGGGTGTGAATTCCCAAACCTACTTTAAAATTTGATGATAAAAAGGGTAACCGCGTCCCCAGATAAGAAAGCACAGACCTAAGGCAAGAGACACAGTTCTTCTTCGTTCGGTGAGGCAAACCATGCTGCTTGCATAATGGATTCTTCCTCCGCATCCATTGCATACGATAATGACTTTTATGGCGCCGCCCAGACCTTTGCTTTCCTGTGACACTGGTACCAATGAACCTGTTGAACAGATTGCTTTCTATTACTTATTATTCATAATAATTGAAAGGTTACACTAGAAATTGCTTATTGAAATTTCAAGCTTTTTTCCAAAAGGAGAACTCAAAACAAACAGTTAGGGTTTAGTTCAGGTGTAGATGCAGTAATTCAAAATCTAGTGCTGCTTACCATCACATCCTGGAGTTGCACAACGGCGTGTGGAGTTCACCTGGTCCAAAATACTGCCCAGCTGGTTCGTCATTCCCACAAAATAGTTGATGGGTAGTTCAATACCATCTTTACTTTTCAATTTAATCTGAAAGAAAGAGTGGGATGAACACCATCTCCAAAATCACAGGATGTTGATTGTTATCAGGTAATATGGGAGGATGGAAAACTTGCAATAAAAAACATACTGGAAAAATAAATGAATAACAAAAAAATTAGAAAAAAACTAACCATTTCTGATGCAGAGCCATAAAACGCTAATCATTGTTTTCTACCAGGATTACATTGTCGTAACTTTTATTTGTACCTTTCACCTCTCATGGTCTTATCTGCAAACTATAGCTGTCACTTCTCTTGTAGGGGGACAAGGGTTTTGTTTACATCATTTACTTGTAGCCTAGGCTATTTTGCTTTTTTGAAAAATAAGCTTGAAATAGACAAGACGCAGATCCGAGACCTTGTTTCTGTTTAGAGCACCTAACTGTCTATGTACTTTGCTGTTTTTTTTCTTAGTTGATTTGTTTGTAATGTATTTGTAGCTATCTATCAGTTCATGTTTCTTTTTGTTTGTTTTTATTGTAATGTAGATGTAAACTATTTGTGGTGGTTAAATAAAGTATGGTTATTCAAAAAAAAAAGATGACTGACAAAATTAGAAAAGAGATACAGAAACCAATAAGGCACTCCTTTCTTGTATGGTTATGTTTGTCAGCAAAAGGCAATTTTCTTTTTTTTTAAGGGGGGGGGGGGGCTTGACGATGAGGGATTGTTTTCAAAAGAGCTATCTTATATAGCTGCAAACAAAGGGAGTGCAAACATGTAAAATTTTTGCTTCACTTTTTTCCTTCAGCTATGTATAAAATTACTTTCAGGCAATGGCTATCACATACATTAAAAATATGCTGGTGGGCAAATGATCAAAGAAAGGGAAAAACATTCCTAAAGAAATCATTCTCACCTTTTTGCCACGTGTTCAAAGTCAGGCTGTGGCAGAGAGGAATCTTCCACTTTTATCGGTGTCATCAAACGCGCTGGACATTCCCGCTTCTTCCTCTGTATTAGGCCGGTAGTCCTCATCCGACTCGCTTGATTCTTGTTGAGTAGCTACTCCAACATTTGTGTCACAATTACAAGTGAAGTGGTGAAAAGTGTTACGGCTCTTCAGAAAGTCTGCCAGCTCTTTTGTTGACTGAAAACGTTTCTTCTCAGGCAATGGAGAGTCCAGAATGTAACGCTTTCCAATCTTTTCCACTGTCCATCCCGCTTCTTTCAGCTTCTCCAGATCTATCGCTGCTCTGGAACCTTCTTTGACAGCTCGGGCATCGTACTGACACGAGCATGACATCTTGGCTACGCAAGATTCAAGATTCGTTCTGTGTATTTACAGAACATTTACAAATTTAACAATGGATGAAGGCAATCGAAGAAAATTGAGGGTATGAAGACTTGAGAAAGCTGCTCCATGAAGTGAATCGAAGGAAATCGTGGATACACGAAAACGACCCACAAACATGCGAGAGCATTGCTGTCTCTCTGTTTGTGGCGGTTGCTAGGGAGTTTGCCATTGTTTGGATTCAATGGCTCGAAACACGCTCAGAATACGTCATTTTCCTCGTTCCTTCCACAAAATGCATGTCCCAGAAAGCAATGCAGCTTTTGAAGTCAAAATTCAACATGGCGGATCGATTCCAAAGGAATGAATGAAGAGAAATGGGTAGAATTCGGGGCTTTTATAGAGTGGACGTGGGAAAACTAAGCAAATTTTTCAAAGTAAAAACTCAGCGCCCACCAAATTTGGCACAATTTATCTACACAAATGAAGCTATTTTCCTCCACTTAGCCGCACAGTGTTTGGAACCAAAGTTACAACTAGTCACGTGCTTGGTTCTGAAATGTCTAATTAATTCAGGCAGATTTTGATCTCCTGCTGCGGCTAAATCACATTTATATAATTTTCGTCATGTTTATTTGGACAACAAAAATTGTAACTCTCAGTTGCAAAGAAAACGAAAAAATGGAAAAACCTATTTTTGAGGTTTCTTCTAAGGCATCAAATTTCCCACACTTCCGGTCAGAAAATGCAAAATCTGATGGCAGATATGGATTCTACGAGAAAAAGTACTTAACAATCCCTTACATCGTTTTTGCATCAGTGTTAAAGAAAGTTGTCAACAAAGGTCATTTTGGCGAGCTTTCTAGCCAGTTGTAGCACTTTAAAGTGTCGTCTCTTCCTTAAATACGTTGTTCGTTCTTGTCTTTTATGATAACAGATTACAATTTAGAAATGACTGTTCTATTTAATATTAAACTTTTGAAAAAACCTGTAGCAACTTAGTAACTCTAGCATTCGTCTTTCATTTGTTGAACATTTAATACCAGTAATTCATGCAACATATCTTCCTCTGCAGAAAAGTCAAACATCCCCACCAGGGGCGTTCCCGGGCAATTTTTGGCAGTATGCATATAGCCAGTCCAGGAGCAGTCCGACACTTAACTAAAGGGAAGAAAACATACAGCTATTTTATTATTTCTATGGTATTCTTGTTCCTACATATTGACTTAGGCTTATTGCACTTTCCCGCAGTATTTGGATTTCCTGTGTAAGACAACTGCATGCAGACGGTTCTCCAAAGTACACCAGCAACCTTAAAGGACGTTTAAATAGTGTCTCTGATGGGACAATGAACTAAGTTTTATTATTTTCTTGGTAACTGAAAACGAAATCGATACAGTTACTCCTGACACAAAATAGTTACAACTAAAAAGAAAAACTTACTGTTTTTCTTAGCGCAAAATTCTCGTACAACACTTTTGGTGTCCATCAGAATGTCAGCCAGAGAAGAGAGCGGCTCAGTTCTCAGGGCGCAGCACTTATAGGTCCAGATTCTGTTTACGGTACTAAATGACTGCCATGGCGTTGCAGGAGACACAGGCATTTTAAGAAGAATAGCGAGAGCTGTTGGTGGTTTTCATGGTCTCCAATAGTCCTTTTTTTCTCAGGAGCACGCGACCTGTTAGCCTTCCATCTTAGAACTTCTTTGTTATTGGTCACTTTATCGGAGAGATTGCTCTCGTAAGTGTTGTAGATCTTATCAAGTACTACTTTGCTGGTGGAGATATATGTGAGCAACAGATATTGACCTAGAAATTGGTCGTTGTAGTACGGCAATAAGCAAACAGCTCTGCAACCTTGCAAGCAGGCTCAATTTTTGGGTTATATGCGCAAGTAATTTGACGGTGGAGCCGTGATTCACCACCCGGCTAAAAGAATCGCGCTAATCAGCGCTAATACTGTTTGGGGTTACGTATCTGCTGGCACATTGATGCAATAATGGAATCAAACTGCTTGACAGACACTGAACTAACATTGAGTGCGACGACAGCAAATAAGTTGTGCTATAAGTGGATGCTTGGACTGGCGCATTCTTCCTCAACAGTGATGAAGAAACTGTCATTATCGAAATTGCACAACTTTACCTTATCACTTCATCCATATGAATTTTCCATTTCTCCTGTGCTATAACCAGTAAATTAAGAAAAATCATATAAACGACAGAAAATTCTGGTACGCATTTGCATATTTTGGGTAAAGAGAGGAATGCCCCTGCCCACCCTGGGGACCCACACTCTCAGTCAAATTCCCGAGGGTGGAGATAGCAAAGGTAATCAAATGCCCCACATATGCCCGCCCCCCCCCCCCTTGGGCTTAACATTGATAGGTGCATAACAACCACAACTTTTATGATATCAACATAATGTCAAGTGGAGATGCATGTGAAACCCAAAAAAGGAAAATTTTCTTGACATGCTGCTAAATTGACCAGGATCCCACCTCTCGTAAGGTGTTCTGTGATTGGCTGATGCGTAAATTTCTTTGTTTTCTTCTTCTTTGTCTTTGTTGTGAGGGTTGTGAGGGTTGTGGGGGTTGAGAGGGTTGTGAGGGTTGTGAGGGTTGTGGGGGTTGTGAGGGTTGTGGGGGTTGTGGGGGTTGAGAGGGTTGTGAGGGTTGTGAGGGTTGTGGGGGTTGTCAGGGTTGTGGGGGTTGTGAGGGTTGTGGGGGTTGTGGGGGTTGAGAGGGTTGTGAGGGTTGTGGGGGTTGTGAGGGTTGTGGGGGTTGTGAGGGTTGTGGGGGTTGAGAGGGTTGTGAGGGTTGTGAGGGTTGTGGGGGTTGTGGGGGTTGTGAGGGTTGTGGGGGTTGTGAGGGTTGTGGGGGTTGTCAGGGTTGTGGGGGTTGTGAGGGTTGTGGGGGTTGTGAGGGTTGTGAGGGTTGTGGGGGTTGTGGGGGTTGTGGGGGTTGAGAGGGTTGTGGGGGTTGAGAGGGTTGTGAGGGTTGTGAGGGTTGTGGGGATTGTGGGGGTTGTGAGGGTTGTGAGGGTTGTGGGGGTTGTGAGGGTTGTGAGGGTTGTGAGGGTTGTGGGGGTTGTGGGGGTTGAGAGGGTTGTGGAGGTTGTGAGGGTTGTGAGGGTTGTGGGGGTTGTCGGGGTTGTGAGGGTTGTGAGGGTTGTGGGGGTTGTGAGGGTTGTGGGGGTTGTGGGGGTTGTCAGGGTTGTGAGGGTTGTGGGGGTTGTCAGGGTTGTGAGGGTTGTGGGGGTTGTGGGGGTTGTGAGGGTTGTGAGGGTTGTGAGGGTTGTGGGGGTTGTCAGGGTTGTGGGGGTTGTCAGGGTTGTGGGGGTTGTGGGGGTTGAGAGGGTTGTGGGGGTTGTCAGGGTTGTGGGGGTTGTGAGGGTTGTGGGGGTTGTGAGGGTTGTGGGGGTTGTGAGGGTTGTGGGGGTTGTGGGGGTTGAGAGGGTTGTGAGGGTTGTGGGGGTTGTCAGGGTTGTGAGGGTTGTGAGGGTTGTGGGGGTTGTGAGGGTTGTGGGGATTGTCAGGGTTGTGAGGGTTGTGGGGGTTGTGGGGGTTGTGAGGGTTGTGAGGGTTGTGAGGGTTGAGAGGGTTGTGGGGGTTGAGAGGGTTGTGAGGGTTGTGAGGGTTGTGAGGGTTGTGAGGGTTGTGGGGGTTGTGAGGGTTGTGGGGGTTGTGAGGGTTGTGGGGGTTGTGAGGGTTGTGGGGATTGTGGGGTTGTGAGGGTTGTGAGGGTTGTGGGGGTTGTGAGGGTTGTGAGGGTTGTGAGGGTTGTGGGGGTTGTGGGGGTTGAGAGGGTTGTGGAGGTTGTGAGGGTTGTGAGGGTTGTGGGGGTTGTCGGGGTTGTGAGGGTTGTGGGGGTTGTGGGGGTTGTCAGGGTTGTGGGGGTTGTGGGGGTTGTCAGGGTTGTGAGGGTTGTGGGGGTTGTCAGGGTTGTGAGGGTTGTGGGGGTTGTGGGGGTTGTGAGGGTTGTGAGGGTTGTGAGGGTTGTGGGGGTTGTGAGGGTTGTGGGGGTTGTCAGGGTTGTGGGGGTTGTGGGGGTTGAGAGGGTTGTGGGGGTTGTCAGGGTTGTGGGGGTTGTGAGGGTTGTGGGGGTTGTGAGGGTTGTGGGGGTTGTGAGGGTTGTGGGGGTTGTGGGGGTTGAGAGGGTTGTGAGGGTTGTGGGGGTTGTCAGGGTTGTGAGGGTTGTGGGGGTTGTGAGGGTTGTGGGGGTTGTGAGGGTTGTGGGGATTGTCAGGGTTGTGAGGGTTGTGGGGGTTGTGGGGGTTGTGAGGGTTGTGAGGGTTGTGGGGGTTGTGGGGGTTGAGAGGGTTGTGGGGGTTGAGAGGGTTGTGAGGGTTGTGAGGGTTGTGAGGGTTGTGAGGGTTGTGGGGGTTGTGAGGGTTGTGGGGGTTGTGAGGGTTGTGAGGGTTGTGGGGGTTGTGGGGGTTGAGAGGGTTGTGGAGGTTGTGAGGGTTGTGAGGGTTGTGGGGGTTGTCAGGGTTGTGAGGGTTGTGGGGGTTGTGGGGGTTGTGAGGGTTGTGAGGGTTGTGAGGGTTGTGGGGGTTGTGAGGGTTGTGGGGGTTGTCAGGGTTGTGGGGGTTGTGGGGGTTGAGAGGGTTGTGGGGGTTGTGAGGGTTGTGGGGGTTGTGAGGGTTGTGGGGGTTGTGAGGGTTGTGGGGGTTGTGAGGGTTGTGGGGGTTGTGGGGGTTGAGAGGGTTGTGAGGGTTGTGGGGGTTGTCAGGGTTGTGAGGGTTGTGAGGGTTGTGGGGGTTGTGAGGGTTGTGGGGATTGTCAGGGTTGTGAGGGTTGTGGGGGTTGTGGGGGTTGTGAGGGTTGTGAGGGTTGTGAGGGTTGAGAGGGTTGTGGGGGTTGAGAGGGTTGTGAGGGTTGTGAGGGTTGTGAGGGTTGTGAGGGTTGTGGGGGTTGTGAGGGTTGTGGGGGTTGTGAGGGTTGTGGGGATTGTGGGGTTGTGAGGGTTGTGAGGGTTGTGGGGGTTGTGAGGGTTGTGAGGGTTGTGGGGGTTGTGGGGGTTGAGAGGGTTGTGGAGGTTGTGAGGGTTGTGAGGGTTGTGGGGGTTGTCGGGGTTGTGAGGGTTGTGAGGGTTGTGGGGGTTGTGAGGGTTGTGGGGGTTGTGGGGGTTGTCAGGGTTGTGAGGGTTGTGGGGGTTGTCAGGGTTGTGAGGGTTGTGGGGGTTGTGGGGGTTGTGAGGGTTGTGAGGGTTGTGAGGGTTGTGGGGGTTGTGAGGGTTGTGGGGGTTGTCAGGGTTGTGGGGGTTGTGGGGGTTGAGAGGGTTGTGGGGGTTGTCAGGGTTGTGGGGGTTGTGAGGGTTGTGGGGGTTGTGAGGGTTGTGGGGGTTGTGAGGGTTGTGGGGGTTGTGGGGGTTGAGAGGGTTGTGAGGGTTGTGGGGGTTGTCAGGGTTGTGAGGGTTGTGGGGGTTGTGGGGGTTGTGAGGGTTGTGGGGGTTGTGAGGGTTGTGAGGGTTGTGGGGGTTGTGGGGGTTGAGAGGGTTGTGGAGGTTGTGAGGGTTGTGAGGGTTGTGGGGGTTGTCGGGGTTGTGAGGGTTGTGGGGGTTGTGGGGGTTGTGAGGGTTGTGAGGGTTGTGAGGGTTGTGGGGGTTGTGAGGGTTGTGGGGGTTGTGGGGGTTGTCAGGGTTGTGAGGGTTGTGGGGGTTGTCAGGGTTGTGAGGGTTGTGGGGGTTGTGAGGGTTGTGAGGGTTGTGAGGGTTGTGGGGGTTGTGAGGGTTGTGGGGGTTGTCAGGGTTGTGGGGGTTGTGGGGGTTGAGAGGGTTGTGGGGGTTGTGAGGGTTGTGGGGGTTGTGAGGGTTGTGGGGGTTGTGAGGGTTGTGGGGGTTGTGAGGGTTGTGGGGGTTGTGGGGGTTGAGAGGGTTGTGAGGGTTGTGGGGGTTGTCAGGGTTGTGAGGGTTGTGGGGGTTGTGAGGGTTGTGGGGGTTGTGAGGGTTGTGGGGATTGTCAGGGTTGTGAGGGTTGTGGGGGTTGTGGGGGTTGTGAGGGTTGTGAGGGTTGTGGGGGTTGTGGGGGTTGAGAGGGTTGTGGGGGTTGAGAGGGTTGTGAGGGTTGTGAGGGTTGTGAGGGTTGTGAGGGTTGTGGGGGTTGTGAGGGTTGTGGGGGTTGTGAGGGTTGTGAGGGTTGTGGGGGTTGTGGGGGTTGAGAGGGTTGTGGAGGTTGTGAGGGTTGTGAGGGTTGTGGGGGTTGTGGGGGTTGTGAGGGTTGTGAGGGTTGTGAGGGTTGTGAGGGTTGTGGGGCTTGTGGGGGTTGAGAGGGTTGTGGAGGTTGTGGGGGTTGTCAGGGTTGTGAGGGTTGTGGGGGTTGTCAGGGTTGTGAGGGTTGTCAGGGGTGTGAGGGTTGTGGGGGTTGTGAGGGTTGTGGGGGTTGTGGGGGTTGTGAGGGTTGTGAGGGTTGTGAGGGTTGTGGGGGTTGTGGGGGTTGAGAGGGTTGTGGAGGTTGTGAGGGTTGTGGGGGTTGTCGGGGTTGTGAGGGTTGTGAGGGTTGTGAGGGTTGTGGGGGTTGTCAGGGTTGTCAGGGTTGTGAGGTTGTGGGGGTTGTCAGGGTTGTGAGGGTTGTGGGGGTTGAGAGGGTTGTGGGGGTTGTCAGGGTTGTGGGGGTTGTGAGGGTTGTGGGGGTTGTGGGGGTTGAGAGGGTTGTGAGGGTTGTGGGGGTTGTCAGGGTTGTGGGGGTTGTGAGGGTTGTGGGGGTTGTGGGGGTTGAGAGGGTTGTGAGGGTTGTGAGGGTTGTGGGGGTTGTGGGGGTTGTGAGGGTTGTGGGGGTTGTGAGGGTTGTGGGGGTTGTGAGGGTTGTGGGGGTTGTCAGGGTTGTGAGGGTTGTGGGGGTTGTGAGGGTTGTGGGGGTTGTGGGGGTTGTGAGGGTTGTGAGGGTTGTGAGGGTTGTGGGGGTTGAGAGGGTTGTGGGGGTTGAGAGGGTTGTGAGGGTTAGATAAGATAAGATAAGATAACTTTATTTATACACGGTTTTTCCATCAGTCAATTAAATTACTGGACTATCTACCTATCTAACTAACTACAAAAATTTAATAACAACAAATTCAAAATAACAAAAGAAAAGTCTGCTTTTCATGGAGGCCGTGTCTAAAATTCACTTACATGTAAGATTTAGATATTACTTTAAACTGTGCCGACTTAATTTAGATTTGAAATCGGCCAGTGAAGATGCTTGTCTTAGGTCTACAGGTAAGTTGTTCCACAACTGAGCTCCGCTGTACGAAAAACTTTTTTTGAGATAATCAGTTCGAAGTTGTGGAAGAACTAATTTGTTTTCGGTATTCCTTAAACGATAAGCACTAACATCGTCACGATATACGAATCTTGATCTCAGATAATCAGGAGTCATACCATGTAATGTTTTATACATTAGGATAGACTTCTGTTCCAATCTTTGATAATAGATTCTTCGCCACCCCAGTGTCCGGAACAAATCATCTAAATTACTATCATAGCTCGCAGACATTAGGGTACGAGCTGCGCGGTTTTGAAGCCTTTGCAGTTTTTCAGCAAGGCCCTTGTTACAGCTTCCCCACACTACGTTGCAATAATCAAATTGTGGTTGAATAAGGCTATTATAAACTTTGATTAAAATATTAAATGGAGTGAGATGCCGAATTCGTTTAATTGCACCAATGGCACAAGCTATCTTCTAAGAAATGTTTTCAATATGACACTCCCAGTTTATATTTTGATCAACATAAACTCCGAGGGATTTAGCGGAGGTTACTTGTTCTATTGCGTTCTCATTTATAGTAAGAAAGGGACTTTCCGTAAATTGTGATAACTTCTGCCTTGATGCAATAAGCATAAACTCAGTTTTCGTCATATTTAGAGTAAGCTTGTTAGCAGACAGCCATTCGTACACATTTCTCAGGTCGTGATTAAGGCGATAGTTTATATGCTCAATGTCAGTGCTAGCAAGTGTTAGGCTAGTATCATCTGCGTACATTCTGGGTTCCGAATATGTCAGACAGTGTGGTAAGTCATTAATATATATCAAAAACAGAAGAGGTCCCAAAATTGTTCCCTGGGGAACACCACATCTTAGACATTTCGGAGTTGACTTACAAGAATTAATATGACAAATCTGTGTTCGATTATCTAAATAAGAAGCAAACCATTGATGACTGGTCCAACAAATCCCATAGTATTGCAATTTTCGCAACAAAATATCGTGATCTACTGTATCAAATGCCTTTTTGAGATCTAAAAAGACTACGGCATTAACAAGACCACGGTCTATATCCAAGGCCCAGCTATCTGTAGCTTCGATAAGTGCGGTGAGCGTGGATTGCAGAGACCGAAAACCAGATTGATGGCACGAGAGAAAGTTGTTTTTTGTTAAATGATAAAGTTGATCGTAAATTATCCGTTCAAAGACTTTGGCCACAACTGGAATTACTGATATTGGCCGATAATTCGTCGGATCAGAACGCTTCCCAGAATTTTTATACAATGGAGTAACTCTGGCAGATTTCCACTCATCGGGAAAGATACCCGTCATTAGGGATTGATTAAACATATGAGTGAGAGATTCCGCCAGTAAGTCAGGACATTCCCTTAGAAGTTTCGCTGAAATATTATCTAATCCTGTTGCCTTTGACCTACAAAGCTTTGATAGTAGTGCAAAAACACGTGTAGGTGTTGTTTTTTCAAAAACAAAATTTTTATCAGTTGCGGTAAGAAATTCGTCGAAGGATTTATCAGCTTCTGTTACGTCTCCACTAAGGCTTGGCCCAACTTCTGTGAAAAAGGAGTTTAGCATTTCTGCTATATCTGTTTGATCTTCAGAATTTACCCCACTATACTCCATTTCATTAATAACAGTTTTATTGGATTTTCGTGAGGTCAGTTCATTGATTGTTTTCCATGTTTTCCTTTGATCCCCACAACAATTGTTGAAGGCATTTTCATAATACGCTTTTTTAGCGCTGTTAATTTCCCAATTCACTTGATTTTTAACCATTCGAAATTGGTTCCAAATAAATGGATCCTTTGTCTTAATAGCCTTTCTTTTGAGGCGGTTTCTGAAATTCATCCGCTTTTTTAAAATAGTGGTTATCCATGGTGATTTAGAATCTCGTATCCGTTTGGTCTTCATCGGTGCGTGCTTTTCACAAATATTCAGGAATAATTCTTTCCACCTCCTCCACATATCATTAGGATCATACAATTTCTTTATATCATCCCAGGGTTGGGCTAAAATATCCGCATAGAAATTTGCGCTATTAAAATGTTTAAACTGTCTATATGTTATCAAGTTAACTCCTTTAGAGAAAGTGGGAATTGAAATTTTTCGATATGCATAAACTAAACTGTGATCACTTATGGCGACATGAGACACCCCTGAACAATACACATTCTCTGCCCGATTTGTGAAAATCAGATCAATTAAAGTACTTGTAGTAGGTGTAATTCTGGTAGGTTCATTAATGAGTTGTTCCAATCCATAAATATCTGTTATGTTTAGAAGAGCTTTCACATTAGCATTGTCTTTGGATTGCATGTCACAATTTAGATCCCCCAGGAGAAAATGTTCTACGTTTTCAGAATCTAATTTGCCTAATAATGTGTTTACATGCGCGAAAAGTTCATGGGGTGAATTTGGAGGTCTGTACCATGAAGTAATAACAAAGGGTTTTGAGTTATGTTTACGAATTTCAATTGATATAATTTCCAAGAGCTGACTGTCCAAATCTGTACGGACAGAATAGCTTATGTTTGAACGAATGTAAAAACATACGCCACCACCAAACCTGCCATTTGTTGACCTGTCACGGCGGATTATATCATAACCCTGGACTTTCACATCCTGATCAGAAATGCTCTCATTTAGCCTGGTCTCATTTATGGCTAGAACGTCGATGTTTTGATCATTTAGAAAAACGCGAAGTTCATCAATATGTTTCAAAAGACTGGTAATATTCAAACTAGCCATTTTAAATCCACGACACTTTGGCATTAGAGTATTTGACTGATTTGACCTGATCCGGACGCTGGAGGTGGCAATGAGATTGGGTGTCGGCACAGTTGTCAAGTAAGAATTATATCAATGAACTATATTATTTACAAAATTACTCGCTAAAATAGCAATACCTTTCTTGTTAAGGTGGAGTTTGTAATTGTTCAGACATGTTTCGTCGATGTTCAAGTGTTCGACGAAGCCCCAGCCATTTTGATTACAAAATGTTTTCAAAACTTTGTTGCAGTCCTTTACTTTCTTCTTGAGCGATTGTTCATCTGATCTTTGTGTGATTGCAGAAATGGTTACACTAGTGTTAGGAGAGTTTGTAGCAATCATATTTCCTAGGTCGACGATTTTCTCCGCCACATTCCGAGCAGAGGATGAACTTTTCAGATCATTTGTTCCGACATGGAGGATTATCGCCTTCGGTTTTGTAGCCAAGCTTGGTTGCAGATAATGCTCCATGTCTGTGGTTGTAGCACCAGGGAAACTTCTCACAGTTACGCGCCGTTTAGCTGCCCGACTTAATAAGTCCTTGCGTAAACCTTTGACAATCGAATCTCCAACAATGATTGTGCCTTCATTGGGTTTTTGCTCCCCTTGGCCGTTCTCACTAGTATCGTTGTTTTCCGTTTGTAGTTGCTGGTTCTGGGAACTAGCTTTGCCTTTCTTTTTCTTCTTCCCTCGTTTAGGGTTATTGGACTTGTTTGATTTAACGGGTTGCCAGTCGTCAGAAGGAGGTTGTTGATCGTGTGATCCTGACGATTGATCGGCAGAAGCAGGTTGTGGATCGTGTGATCCTGACGATTGATCAGAAGAAAGTATTCTGATTACTTCAAGGAGGCTAGCCCTTTCTTTCTCAAGATGGTCAATGGTAGATTCATAAGTTGTGCATTTGAGCCGCAGTTCGTCTAGTTCTTGTTGTAGTGGCCGTAATCCGTCTCTATTAGTTAGACTGGATTTAATGCCGCTTATTTCGGACCAGACCTTTGCAATTTCTTTAGAGAATTTCTCACTCAAGTTGTTAATTAGTACTTCGCCAGTGTTGAGGGCATGTTGAGCGTGTTCGAATGATTCGCTTTCGCTTTCGCTTTCGCTTTCCCTTTCATTCTTGTTCTCGTTCTCGCCCAGAGCAACTTCATCAACTTCAAAACCTTCTCTCACAAGCGAGTGATCGTTTCGGGTGTCGGCAGTCGCTGTTGTTGACATTAATCTCACTTGTTGATGTTCACCGCTTGTTGAATGTTCGTCGGCGAAGTGAGTGGTTTCGTCTGGTGACTCGGCAGAGTTTTGATTTTGAACTGCTTGTATGGTCCGAAGAAGTAAATCTCGAGTATAATCCACCGCTTTTCCTTGTACGAGAAGGGTTTTGGTCTTCGCGTACAGATTGAAAGTCACACTTGGAGTCTTCCACACAGTACACGTTCCATTATTAGACTTCGCTACGTCGTCTGCTAATAAACCAAATTTTTGGTATAGAAATGACTCAAAAAGCTCAACCGAGCCATTCCATTTAAACTGATTTTTAGCATTGATGGATAGCAACGAAGTGGTTGGTTCCTCTGTCGCATATTCCTCTATCGCACATTCGGTTTCCTCCTCCACTAAAACACGTGCGTCCGCCATTTTTCATACTAGTACCAGGGTTGTGGGGGTTGTGGGGGTTGTGAGGGTTGTGAGGGTTGTGAGGGTTGTGGGGGTTGTGAGGGTTGTGGGGGTTGTGAGGGTTGTGGGGGTTGAGAGGGTTGTGGAGGTTGTGAGGGTTGTGGGGGTTGTCAGGGTTGTGAGGGTTGTGGGGGTTGTGAGGGTTGTGAGGGTTGTGGGGGTTGTGAGGGTTGTGAGGGTTGTGAGGGTTGTGGGGGTTGTGAGGGTTGTGAGGGTTGTGGGGATTGTGAGGGTTGTGAGGGTTGTGGGGGTTGTCAGGGTTGTGAGGGTTGTGAGGGTTGTGAGGGTTGGGGGTTGTGAGGGTTGTGGGGGTTGTGGGGGTTGTGAGGGTTGTGGGGGTTGTGAGGGTTGTGGGGGTTGTGAGGGTTGTGGGGGTTGTGGGGGTTGTGAGGGTTGTGAGGGTTGTGGGGGTTGTGGGGGTTGTCAAGGTTGTCAGGGTTGTGGGGGTTGTGGGGGTTGTGAGGGTTGTGAGGGTTGTGGGGGTTGTGGGGGTTGTGAGGGTTGTGGGGGTTGTCAGGGTTGTGAGGGTTGTCAGGGTTGTGAGGGTTGGGGGTTGTGAGGGTTGTGGGGGTTGTGGGGGTTGTGAGGGTTGTGGGGGTTGTGAGGGTTGTGGGGGTTGTGAGGGTTGTGGGGGTTGTGGGGGTTGTGAGGGTTGTGAGGGTTGTGGGGGTTGTGGGGGTTGTCAAGGTTGTCAGGGTTGTGGGGGTTGAGAGGGTTGTGGGGGTTGTGAGGGTTGTGAGGGTTGTGGGGGTTGTGGGGGTTGTGAGGGTTGTGGGGGTTGTGGGGGTTGTGAGGGTTGTGGGGGGTTGTGAGGGTTGTGAGGGTTGTGGGGGTTGTGGGGGTTGTGGGGGTTGTGAGGGTTGTGGGGGTTGTGAGGGTTGTTGGGTGATAGGCGAGGGTGAAGAACTGGGCCCTTATGCGAGAAGCAAAAGCTGCTTGGTCACCTCAGCGGTCACTGCGGTAACAACCTCCTGCTGCACGGCGGGAGAAAAGGGGACTGAGGGAACCAAAGAGTTCGCCTCCTCTGGCTGGGTTGTTGAAATAGCCTTCCCACGCCACCGTTTTGAAGGGGCCATCCTGCTAGTGCTCGCAGCTCCCAATGGTGCTACTTGCGAACGTGTGGCAAGGTGCTTTGTTGCTTGGCATCTTTTGTTTAGATTTTCAAGTCCTTCTTTCAGTTCAGTGGTAAAGTAAATTACAGATTTGATTGTGGATTAACATTGTAAAAATTGTTTAATTGGGCGACTACCTGTTTACGGTAATTTTGTTGAAATGTTTTAAAAACTTGTTTAAAATAGCTGTGAAATTACCTTGTAGTTCCCGTTTGCTGGCTTGCGAGTAACTTCACTTGAGGGGAAAATTGACTGCAGTTTGCTTTCCTAGGCAAACAAATGGCTTCTTGAAGGCTTCTTGTCCCTTTTTCTGTGTTTATTCATTAAAGGAATTTTCATTAGTGAGCAATCTGATATTTAGGCTTAACTTAACTCTTTTCCGTCAAGAGTTGTATTTTCCCGACGTTGACGTCGGGAACCATTGAGCCACTTGTGACGTCATCATTTTTGACGTCACCAGATTGTTTTGATAAGCAGCTAGGACAGCAGGGACAGATCTATCCATACGTGTGTCCATTTTGAATATCGACCAAATTCTGGCAGAGCTATACCAGAAAAACGTGTCCAATTTTGGCTGCAAAGTTGGTGGTAAAATAGGCCAAGTCACCTAGTTGATCAATGTTCCATTTCCAGGTTTTTAGAAGGACTGAGGCCAAAACTTTTCCAGTGGATAGAAAGGTGATAAAGGGTAGAAGATAAAGAGAAAAGAAAGGGAGAGAAAAAGGAAAGCAAAAGAAGCGAGAAAAAATTGGAAATGAATCAGCAAAAAAAAAAAAACAAGTCCAAATTTTGGCTTATGCGCATGCGTGAAAGCAAAATAATGTAGAATTTACAAGAGAAGCTGGCTCAAAATTGAGCTAAAATGTAAGAAAACGCTTTAGTAGCAAAGTTTAGTGGCATTTGGCATCATAGCACTTTAAAAACCGCTTTAGCGGTAAAAAATGCGTTTTTCTAAGGGAAAAACGCTGACAGGAAAGGGTTAATTAAGCTCAATTTCCTTTTGAACTTTGGTGCATAATTTTCAATATTTTTCTTAGAGCAATTCTAGTGTATTTTATTCGAAAAGTGGAAATTGTGACTATTCTAGACTGAGTCTGTGTTGTTTTTTTCAATGTAGGTTTTTCTTCCGCAACGCATATTGGGTTGTTTTGACTAATTCGTAATTTAGTATTCAACACCTGAACAGTCGCTTTATGCCTTTCTCCCCTCCCCAGGCTAGGGATTCACAAACTACTGGGCTGCATACCCGCGCTCGTTTACTGGGCACTCGACTAAAGACAGACAATTTCAGATGGAGTAAAATGGCTAAGGGCAAAGACCCAAAGCCGATTTCATCATTAACACATTCTTGAATTAATTACAAAAACAATTGGTTCTAGAAATTGTGTTGAGCCCAGTAAAGGTGAGGGCACAAAAACGCCTCAGAAACTAAACTAAAAATACCACAGGAAACAAAGTGGACAGGACAAGGGGAGGAGGAGGGACTTTGAAAAACGAAAGAGTCATGCAGCGAGAAAAAGCAAGAGTGAATGAATGAATGACTGCTTTGTAGCCAGGCCATGAGTCAAAACATACAAGTGGGGGGCTCAATACATTGAAGAACCATACCCCCTTGTCCAGGCCCCGCACGTGTCCTATTCTGTTACATAACAATATCTGTTGCATAAGAAGCTTACACACGTGCCTACAGTGTTGCACTATTAAAATAAACTAAATTCACTGGGAAGAAAGACATAAAAATTCTATTCGCATGGCAAATAATTTATTTATGCCTTTCTCCCCTCCCCAGGCTAGGGATTCACAAACTACTGGGCTGCATACCCGCGCTCGTTTCCTGGGCACTCAACTAAAGACAGACAATTTCAGATGGAGTAAAATGGCTAAGGGCAAAGACCCAAAGCCGATTTAATCATTAAAACATTCTTGAATTAATTACAAAAACAATTGGTTCTAGAAATTGTGTTGAGCCCAGTAAAGGTGAGGGCACAAAAACGCCACAGCAGAATGATAACATCATGCTGCCGCCCCACCCAAGGGAAATGCAGCCCAGGGAGTATATGATTTATCACGGAAGGGGGATTCCCTCCATTATTCCACAACATGAAACAAAGGAACAAAGGTCAGAAACTAAAACAAATACTGGCCAGTTATCAAAGGGCAGGGTGAACAGCTGCCCTTGCCAATCTGTTCCCCCTACCCTGTCTACAAGAATAAAAGGTGTTACCAGATAAAAATAACCTGGACTGTTGCCCGTGCTAAACAGTTCAGAATTCAATGGCAGAGGGGGATTCCCCAAAAGTTAACATATGAAATAAACTGAAATAGCCTAGAACTCGATAAGGAATGCCTGTCAGTACCGAGAAAAGGAGAACAGCTGCCCTTGCCAATCTGTTCCCCCAACCCTGACTTCTAACTCAATGAGCAAACCGTATGAAAGAAGAAAGTCAAGATAGCTTTAAACTGTAACATGGAGCATGGGGAACTGCTGCCCCTGCTAATCAGAACCCCTAGCTCCCTAAAAGGTTCGGCAACCAAAGGGTGACAAGACTGCTGCCCTTGCTAATCAGTCCCATCACCCTACAGTGACCTGCACATGGCTTCCCCCGCAAGCCATGTGTGTACTTATCAACTAAGACATAAGTGAAGGTATTCTAATATACTTAAGGAATGCATTGGACTTCCAACGACCCAAAGCTCGGATCTGAGCATCAGACATGCCTCGTTCTGCAGCGAAAGAAGCAGCGCCGATGCGAAAACTATGGCCCTTGTAATATGTGGAGTCAAGCCCGCAGGCCTTCAATGAAAGAGAAAGTAGGTCCGCAAAAATGGTTCGTGAAACTGGACTGTTATCTAAATTAAGAAAAAGTGGACCTGGTCGATTTCCCTGTAGTGATAAATAATCCAATAGCAATTGTACCGGACAACAAGAATGATGACGATGCAAAATTATAGAAAATGGACGCTGATTGTAGCTATGCTTAAAATTGCCAAAAGTGAGTTTCAGAGCCACCACACGCCTTGAGGTATCGACTAATTTTACCAACTGGTGAACCTGCAAGGGAACATTCGCATCTTTAGGCGAATTATAGGTTATCTCCCCAATTCGAAGGAAGGCAAAAAAGGCTGTTGAGCACATAGCCCTAAATTGACAACTTTGATACTGAGTAATAGCTAGCCGGGTAGAAGACTCGATGATTCTATGTAGTACTGGAAGTGTGATAGGTAAACGACTATCTAAGCGCGATCCAATCTTACCATAACCTTTTAAAATCTGGATAATAGAAAAGGCTTTAGTAGGATCGGGAAGGCCTAAAAATTTGTGAGAATAGCCTAATGCAGAAACATATGAATGCACGGTAGACGGAGCATATTTATTGCCATACATATAAGCAATAAAAAGGGCTAATGTATGGGGCACGATGGGAAATGCCTTGCTAACCAAATGGAAAACCGTATCAAGAAATTGGTAAAACAATCTCCAAGCCCGCCGGTAAGTGGGGATAGATGAAGGCTGGAGGCTGGACTTAGCAAGCATGGCTACTATAGAACCCAATTCTGAGGCTGCAGATACTGGGGAATCTCTGTGGGCAAGGAGTCCATGTGAGGTGGTGCAAGTTGCCTGAAAGTCTGGACCTGGTAATGGTGGTAGACCTTCGGATGTGGAGGGCACCAGACCCGTCACGGCATTTGAAACAGTGGCCAAACTTCCTTGAACCACCCTAGAGGCAATGAGGTCAGCAGGCACCTGGGCAGATTGACTGCCAGTTGAATTCACTGGAACCTCCTGAAGATTGGATGGTGCTGTGGGAGGCAGACCGCCAGTTGAATTCACTGGAACCTCCTGAAGATTGGATGGTGCTGTGGGAGGCCGACTTGGGGGATTCTCCGCCAGAGATAGGCGACGTGACACCTCGTCAGCTACTTTAGTAATCAGCGTCTCGATAAATGCAAGGGACAACAGGGCCTCCTGTTGAGACTGTTGTTGTGGTCGTGGCATGCTGGGTGGCTCTTGAGAAGTAACAACTATGCCATCTGGAGCCTGCGCGGATGTACGAGCTTGGCTTCTCCTACAAGACAAGGCAGGAACACTTTGTGCTGCAATGCTGCTGGCACGACCACGAGACTGGACTTTAGGCATGATGAGAATCTGCAACTCAAAAGAAGGAAAATTTGGCAGGAACAGAAACACCAAATCCAACTTAAGCTAACACATGATCAAGTACCCATAAATTAATATAACCTGGCAGGCCAAACCAAGTCAAGGCAAAGAGTTGTTGAGTTGGCTGGCCCATCAACGCCAGAAAATAACATGAAAAAAGGGGGCGAGCATAACTACATATGACTAGCAACCAAATTATCAACAGAGATGAACCTATAAAGAAATACAACCTGGCAGGCCAAACCATGTCAAGACAAAGAGTCGACGGGTGGGCTGGCCCTTCTTTGCCAGTAAACGAAATGAAAAAAGGTGCCTGCATAACTACATATGACAAGCAACCAAATTAAAAACAAAGATAGAACCATAAATAAATAAAACCTGGCAGGGGCAACCATGTCAAGACAAAAAGTCGACGAGTTGGCTGGCCTATCAATGCCAGAAATAAAACGGAAAAACGGTGCCAGCATAACTACATATGACAAGCAACCAATTATAGACAAAGATGAGAGTGCAACCTCCCAGAAAACGAACGCTAGGATAACTACATATCACCAGCAAAAATTGACAAGGTAGCATAACTACATATGCTTAGCTGCCAAGTTAACTAGTCATAACTACATATGACTAGCAAAATTATATTATGTAAACTGGCCAAACTAAGGGCTTGCAGAACTACATGTGATCAGCAGAAATATATCTGACAGCTAGGATGAGCGTATAGCGCTAGTCAAAATAACCCAGCATAACAACACAGGAATTGTCGACTAAAATAACTAAGAAAACAAATGGCTTACAGAATATAAAACAAGCGTGTTGTCGCATTACGAAGCAAGAA
This sequence comes from Siderastrea siderea, assembly GCA_964030785.1. Classification (NCBI taxonomy): domain Eukaryota; kingdom Metazoa; phylum Cnidaria; class Anthozoa; order Scleractinia; family Rhizangiidae; genus Siderastrea; species Siderastrea siderea. The sequence goes on from OZ034967.1 coordinate 34,334,210, forward strand.
TCAATCGTCCCCAAGCAGACCCACAGCCGTCAAAATGGCGCCACGATAACTCCGGTAAAGTAAATACTGCCCCGTTGGATTAACGTGAACGCCATCCCTCCGGTATAAGTCCTTATGGAAACCGTTGAACTCCGCATGAGACCAACAAAAAACATTAGATAAATCATCCAACACAACACCAACATATTGATTCAAAACTGACGCGCTTTCCCAAAAGGACAAAGCGTGCGGCACGGAAATGCCATGTGGGATGACACCACAAACGCCGACTGCGCGAACACCAAAATCCCTTACGAGCAAACGCACCAAGTCGTCAATATTAGAACCTACTATTTCAGGAGGGGTATGGGTAAGATCGTTAGTACCTATTTCCAAGATAACTATATCTGGAGCAAGGTCTCTGACCACGTGAAGGTCATTTTCCTGCAGCGTTTGCACAGTGCAGCCGCTGACTCCATGCAAGTGAACCGACGCTGTACCACGAAGGCGAAAATCGTATGCTGCACGGGAATCAAAACCCAACTCCAAATCACGCTTAAGATGCCGAACAAAAGAATGACCTAAAATAAGCGCTTTAGGGACAACTTCTGCCATAAATAAAGCTTACCTTTAGACTTTGAAAAACGAACGTGTCATCCAGCGAGAAAAAGCAAGAGTGAATGAATGAGTGACTGCTTTGTAGCCAGGCCACGAGTCAAAACATACAAGCGGGGGGCTCAATACATTGAAGAACCATACCCCCTTGTCCAGGCCCCGCACGTGTCCTATTCCGTTACATAACAATATCGGTTGCATAAGAAGCTTACACATGTGCCTACAGTGTTGCACTATTAAAATAAACTAAATTCACTGGGAAGAAAGACATAAAAATTCTATTCGCATGGCAAATAATTTATTTGTCGTCATATTTAAGTTTATAGTCTTAGTGGAAAGCTCCTTATGTTTTTTGTTCAGTTGTGGAATATTTTCTCTTCCTTATATGGTTATATTTTTTGGTTTCTTCATTTGAAGTGAATGTCAATTCTGTCCCAATTTAGCAACTAAACTCAGAATCGCCGTTTCAGTGAGTGAGTTCAATGTGGCATGTTTTCGTGTTCGTTTTGTTTTTAACCGCTAAGCCATTTTAGTGTGTCTTTAGATACAGATCGAAATGAAATCTTTATTTAAGTAACTATAAGCAAAGCATTTCTCGGTTTAAGTCTATTTTGTCTTAAATGAGACTCTAAAAGCATCCTAAAATTAGTTCAGGGTGTGTTCTTGAAAGCGCCCGATTAATACTTCGTGGTTGAAAAACTTGTGCCATTTTCTCTTGATAGTTATACGGGTGCTTGAAAGTTTCCGAAAACATTTTTTGGGTAATTTTTGTCAGTAAATGGTTTGATGCCAGGATATTATTATTTATTTTAGCAAAATAGATTTCGAGAAATGTTTCATGGTTAACAGAACTAAACAGCCAGAGGGAAGCATTGGAAGTATTGTTATTATTATCAGTCAGAAATGTGTATTTGTATGGAAAAGTCTGTCGAGTCGCTACTATGGTGTTTTTTAGCAATTCTAGTTTTACAAGTATTCTTCTTGAACTTGACAAGCTAGCTTTTGAAAGAATACTACAAGAAGAGCTGTCGTTGAAAGTCGTGTTGAAGTCTTCTCTTTGGAAAAATAAGCTAACTCGCAGTTTCCTCAGCGGTCCGCATGCTTCCCCTTGCTGTTTTTCACCTCCTGGCGAATAACTGCACAACTAAAATTTACTGTATTTTACGGCCCAATAAGCATGAAAGAGAGATTTGGAGCTCCACTTTTAGGCTTGGCTAAATCAATATGTTAAATTATACTGGTTCCCCAAGAAGGAATGCTGAAATAAAAAAATACTACATAATTACACCTTCCACTCTAAGAAATTATCCACCTATTCAATTTTTACTCTACAAGCTAAAAATATGCAAACAAGACTGCATACACCATACAATAAGCCAAATTTCACTCAAACTACCACATGTCTACCAGATCTCATCCGCACAAAGTAAACCCACAGGTCCTTTACCATTACCTCTAAATATTATGACTGGTCCATTATACTTATATAGCTCGTGTAACTCCTAACTGCCCTTAAATTTCACTTAATTTTTAAATAATTTTTTAAGATTTCTTTTGTATTGTTGAACGCATCTCATATCATTGTGTTCAATTGGAAGGGCATACCAGACGGCAGAAAGGCAACATGCTCATGGTGACAAATACAGCAAGTGTACTCTTGATCACAGTCTAATGGAAGGCCTTGAGTATCCATTCGACTATGATATTTCAGGAGCCTCTATTGCCAGTGAAGAATAGAAACAATTTAAAGGTATCTTTATCCGTAACGGGTTTTTGGTGAAGTAGGATTGCAGTGTTGTATTTGGAGAGGTTTTGCCTGTTTTTTAACTGTTGAAGGGAAAGTTGGAGGTTGGAGTGCAGAGAATTAAGGCGCTTTTTTAAGGAGTATCCTTTGTGTTGGCTGGTTTTCTTGAGGCTGTTAACTTTATCAAGTGCCCATCCCATGTTTTTGTCAGTTTGTGTAATGATGATGTCTGTGCTGTTTTGAGAAGGAACCGCCAAATATTGAAGTGAACTAGACACAAATATTATCTCAATAGAGCAGATTAATATTTTGGTAAAGCTATGTAGACGTCTCAGTCTGTAGAACGTGTACGTATATAAACACCCTAACAACAGTGCAAAATTTTGTAAAAATGCTGTCATCCACGCCCACCCCACCTCCCCCTTTCCATTGCCTGTACGCCAATGCACTGACGATTTTGCGTGTAGTTCTGTCAAGAACCGTTGTTGTACTTCGATGAACTTTTTGGCAACCTGATCGAAGTTATCTGATCCAGTCACAGTGAAAAATATTTAAATTTAGTAGGTGTCTGTCTACATTGAATATTGTAGTGCTGGCAAAGGGCATTTGCCACAGCTGATATCTGACAGACCTGCAAAAGGAAAAAGGAACCATGAGTATTTCTAGAACGTGTCTCTATGGCAGACACCCTCACGTCCAGCTCTGGCTGTCCACCCTTGAGTGGTGTGCGTCTTTAATATTGGAAGTTGTTGTAACAGCTAGAAAAAGGTGACTTACAAGTTGTGCCAACATCTTCCTTGTTATCTGAAAGTTTTACGTAGTTCCTTCCGTTTTAACGGACATTTTCTGCCGTACTAAAAAAAAACAGTCTATGACATGCTTTTTAAAATGAGTAACATTTTACTTTCTGCCATTCTTGGCGTAATCAATCAAACGTTTGGTAATCAAACTCAATCCACAAGGATTGAGTTCAATTCAGTTTGGCAGTCAAACAGCGAGTTTGCTAATGAATATCATAACCTAAGTGTACACTACAGAGCAGAGATGAAGAACATGAAAGCCTGGAAATGGCCAACCTGATGTTGTTAACCTTCAGATGAGCCCTGTTGAGAACACTAAATTGTTTACTGAAATTAAATTTTTGTACATTAACAGGGATTTCACATAACTGGAAGCATGCTTCACCCATCCCTTGTGCTTTTCCGTACCAATTCAAACTCGGCGTTCCAGTAGAAGTAAAATTGCTTGCCCGAGCTGTCCATTGTCAATCTTGAGCCCCACAAGTCTCGTTGATGCAAAATTGGCATACACTCTGTTCCACTACCTCGTCTCTACTAAGGCCCAGGAAGTGCCTTAAGAAAGCATCTTACGGGGCTTTTAGAGTTAGCCCTGACTTGCTGCTCTCGATGCCATTGTAAGATACCTGTCGAGAGATAATACATTACTGTTCCATGCTCATAACTATTATTACTGTTTGTAAAATGCAAACTTGTTGATATAATGATTCAAGTACTGAGGTACTTGCACATTACCACAGACTAGCTAACATGTCACCAAGTTTACCCACACAATAGTTTCGTATGACCTACTCGCAAATTCTTTCGGTTCCTTTGCCTGGTACTTTCCCAAATGCCAGGACACGAGCTTCATGGGCGTCACTCATTTCCTATAAAGATTTGCCTCAAATCTTATTTAAAGTGGTATGCAAATGTAAGTAGACAGACCCATTTAGTGAATTGTATTGTACAACCCCCAGCTGAACATCAGCGGCGTACTAAGAAGCTACAATGTACAATTGTAAGAGTGTATACAATATGCGAGCCAGCGAGCCAGCGAGCCAGCGAGGCATGCGAGGCAGAAGTGCGAGGCATGCGAGGCATAAACAAAACATGCGAGGCATGAACGAAAACACGCGAGGCATTAAAAAAAAATGAAAAAATTGCTTACCCTGATAATTATAAAGTAGCAATGCCGAACCGGCGGTATATTTGGAAACTTTTTAGCGTCTAAAAACAATTATTTTTTGTATGACATAACAGTTTGTACGACATGTCAGTTTTATCAACTTGTAATTATATCATCAGTTGGAATACGGTGAAGGGCCTGGGTACAAGTTTAAAGTCACGCAATGCGCATTGCAACAATGGAACAAAATTCGCCATACTGGAAGGCTTCAGCTTTATGCGAGGCCATTCTCGTCCCCAGAGGCCGGGATTCTTCTGGTCTGCGCCAGGGATCGAGACCTCTGGCCGCCTCCAAAACCGGAAGTCCACGATTCATGGACTCACAGAACGAGTACTCTGCGCATGCTCAAAAATTGAGTGGCCAGAGCTCTCGATTCCTGGTGCAGACTGAAGGATCGCGGCCTCGGGGGACGAGGATGTATGCGAGGCATAATTACAGTCGTCACTTTTAATACTTTTAATACTGTGAAGGGCCTGGGTACAAGTTAGCAAAAACAACACGGTTAAACAATGTTCTTTGCAACAATGGTACAAAATTTGCCAACGTGGAAGGCAAGAATGAAAATGATTATCCGCCCCCCACCCTCCCCTCCCAACGAGGCTCAAACAACATCAGCGTGTTCTAAGAGAAATAGAGGGAATCTCAGCCAAGTTTTCGTTTCAAACATGTTTTAGGAACACCGGCTGTTTTAGAATGTGTTTAGTTAAATCATCCGCAATACTGGTTTGTTGATCTGAGTCTTGTCTGAGTCATGACGTCACTCGCGCCCATCGCTATTGATCGATTGATCAATCAATCAATCAGACAATCAGTTAGTCAATCAACTATTAACCAGTTGCACTGCAATTAATAACATTAAGTGTATAGGTTGTATGGGATGTTGATGATTTGGTCCTTTTTTTTTTTTTCAATTATTCAATTCCAATGGGGTAAACCTAACTTTAAGAAAAATTTTATACAATTAGCTTTTAAATAGCTGAAAGGCAAATATGCCAGGCATGTAGGGCAAAACCCTATAAACAACAGAGGAGTAATTAATTTTTTTGCTACTGCAAGTTGCCAAGTAAAATTTTATTAAATGTAAAATATGATACATAAAGAAGTGCAAGTGGTATCAATTAATATTAATCAAGGTTTTTTGTTCAGAAGTCAACTCAGGGTCGTAGATCAAACCAATTCCAGCTTTGAAAGGTTTTATAAAGGAGTTTCGGGGCAACTTTGAAATGCATTCTCTCCGTGGACAGAAATAAAATGTCCTTTTTATCCACGTCAAATTAAAAGTTCTGTAAGGACCCTCTGCACTGGCTTGGAGGTCACCCAATGAGATTGCAGTTTTGCAAGTTGCACACTTTGCCTCTTTGTGTGTTTTCTTGATTTCAATTTTGAAAACCTGATTGTCTGAGGTATATTTACTTAAATCTGTCAGAGGAACACGATCTGGAAAAGCATCAATAATTTTTGACCATTCAGCATTTGAGAACTGGCGTTTGTAAATCAATGAACATGATTGTTCAAAGTTGAAAACCTTATAGAAAAGCCAAACCAAATGGTGGCAAGTTTTTCTACATCCAGGGCTTGAACAAGAGGTGCTCTCCTTACATATTGCCACACTTTGCAAGTAACCCATAGTATCCAATATACGGAACTTAAATGAAGCCATGTCACTTGTATAGTCAAGAATATCCATAGATACTCCTTCCACAGCCTTTTCAAAGAACTTCAGCTGTTTCTTTGTTGCAGAATCTTTTTCCCGGTTGGGTGGGTTTGGATTATTGCTTGCTTTTTTTCTCTTGTCTGACCTATGACTGTCTCTTGTGTTGATTCTAAAGTCAAGCTGGGCAGTTTCAAAGCTCTCCACTGTGTCAGACTGTTCAAGTAAAGATTCTGCATTGGCTGCTATGTAATGGATTGCATCTGCAGATGCTTGTTGATCTTGAATGAGATTCTCTTGTTGTTGTGCAGCACGATCTACAACAGAGGGCCCACGTCCTACTGTTTTAAGGCCAATTTGTTGACGCTTAATTTCAGCAGCCTCTAATATTGCTGAAGAACACTCTGCAGTCACAACGTCAAGGAGTCTCTTGCGATAACCAGAAGCACTAATTGACTTGGCATTTGCCACTTCTGCTGATGATGCTGAACTTGAGGAGTCGGTCTTACACCAACGCTGCCACCTTAGCCTTCTCCTCCACCACCACTGTTTGAAATTGGCCATTTTCTTTTTATCAGTAGCCTTGCCAGCAATAAGTTTATCCAAAGCTTTTTCAGCTACTTCTGCCTGGATGGAGGTTGGTGCATTCATTGCATCAGACATTAACTTTGAAAATTTTGTCTTGTCGGCTGCATCTTTGAAGTACTTCTGGTGGCGATGTATGTCCTGCTTAACATGGTAAGTATCTGAAATGGTTTTGTCCTTAACACTGTTACCTTTAACCTTGCAAAGGCCACTCCAGAGAGCACCACCCTCGTCACCCACGTATGCGTGGGCATCCAAGCCACACTTACTATAATCTTCTGGCTTATAGCCATGTTCTTCAGCAACGTTTGGCAAAATCTTGTTTACAGCGTTATCAAATGCCGAAACCATTCTTGCAACATTATCTGAATTTTCCCCAGGCTTTGGGGCAAACATGCTCACCAGCTTTACATTCCTTCGTAGAAGCGGATAGTATGTAGTCATTTCAACTTCTGAGTAAAGTTTTGCGTGGCTTTCACAGCCATCCAAGCTCACTGGCTCATGTATTATGCCCAGAGTTAAAAGTGCTGCAAGATGAATTTTTGCCTTTGAAGAAAGAATGACAAAGTCATCACCAACCTCAAGAATCAAATTGTTATCTAAGCCGCGCTTAGCAAAGTCCTCTTTTAAAACACGGACAGCTTCAATATCTGATCCTCCTGGCCTTGTGGTTTGTTGTACTTTACTTTGGAGGTATTGAGGGTGCCTTCTGTTGCTATACTGCATAGCAACATCACTGACCTCTTGTCCACTCTTGCCACTTAAAAGGGCCTCTCTTACTGTCTCCAATTGCAGCTGGCCTGGTGTAATGGTAGGACAAACACGCACAACATCTTCAACATGTCCTTTGTCAGGCTTTCTCTCTCGTACCCTTGGTTGACAAGTGTGAACACCAATGTAAATAACTTTCATTTGGCTGTGGCACCTGTCGTTCTCCACATATTTGCGGGCAGAACACTTGATTTCAGAGGCTATTGCTTTGCAATGAGAACAGGTCTTCTTCTTTGTAAAGTGAACTTTATTGGTTGCTTTGTTGATCTTCTTAAAAGAACAGGAAGGATTTGGACATTCCATGGAGCCACGACAGTGCTGCAAAGTACGTCTTCCTCCCTTGCAAAACCCTTTCCTGTTACATGGTTGAGCACGATCCCAGTTCCAGTCATCTGCAACCGCTGAGAGAGGATCATTCTCGTCATACTCGACTTCAAATTTAGCTGGACCATTAGGCATCGGTGGAACTTTTTGAACACTAATATTGTCCATTTCATCGATCTGCTCCTGGTTCAGGTATGTTCTATTACCTTTCTGTATAAGTATACCCTCCCTAGAAAAGATGAAAAGGTACATCATATTAATTGAAAATTTCTGTGTACCTAAAACAACAATTACCAAGTAAGTACATTGTGTCACATACTCACATTATAATAATTATAAACCGAATATGAAATTGCATGTGTATGGTGCTATATAATCTAACTAATTCTCTGTATGCAATGCATACCTATGCTAGTAAATTTTGCAATGCAAAAGAAAGCTCAATTCCATGCTACCCTGTTAAATGGCATGAAACGGTTAAGGTACCTGCCCCTTGCAAATTTGGTGCATTTTTGACAATACTAAAGACGGGATATTTTCACTCAAAAGTCTTCAAACCTTTCACATAAATTCACTGTTAGCTGGTAAACGAGTTGCTAACAGTTTTGTGATATCATGACACCTTCAAGAGCTTAAAGTCACTCGTGTCCACTGCGGCCATTTTGACCAGGATCGCACCTCTCGTAAGGTGTTCTGTGATTGGCTGATGCGTAAATTTCTTTGTTTTCTTCTTCTTTGTGTTTGTTGTGAGGGTTGTGAGGGTTGTGGGGGTTGAGAGGGTTGTGAGGGTTGTGAGGGTTGTGGGGGTTGTCAGGGTTGTGAGGGTTGTGGGGGTTGATAGGGTTGTGAGGGTTGTGGGGGTTGTGGGGGTTGTGGGGGTTGTAAATGTTTTCAAATTTTTCCCCTAATAAATCAAGAGAATGCGTGAGATTTAGTAAAGAACAAAAAAAGACTTTATAAGCTTATATTTACTATGTTCATGAATTTAAGTTGACATGCACCACTGAAACTCGGGTAATTGGACTAGCTTGAGAATGTTAACATTTATGTCTTTAAGGTGATCCAGGGAACTGAATTTTTCAAATTATTTTATCTTTGAAATATGTCTGCATTTATCTCTATCTGTTCTTGTCGCTTGTGTGTTCAAATATAAAAGAATTCTGAAACAAAATATTGAACCCATTAATGACCATCCATTCAATGTATATATTTAATCAATTAATCAATTGCTTTTTATTAATTACAATTTGATGGCTAGCTTAAAAGTTTCAAATGACAATAGTTGAATAAACTGTTACTCCTGGTATACGGAACTTTCTACGCTTTTACACTATTTGTCCCTTACAACGTCTGTATCAAACAATTATCAAACAATTAAATCAAACAATTATCCTACGAATACATAGTATTAATCGGTTAATTTTTATGATTTGAAACGATGAACAAAACTACTACAGTCATGGCCAACGACCAGGGCCGTAACTAGCGGGTTGCAGAGGGGGAAGTTGCCCCACTGGAAAAATAATTAAATTTCTAACATTGTGTTTGATTTTACTGGGCTATTTCTCGTAGCTATATATTTGAACTAAACCCCGAGGGGAGGTTAGAGTACTTTGCCCCCGCAGACAAAATATCCTAGGTACGGCCCTGGTGACTGAACTAAAAAGTTGGTGTCTACTTAGGACACCCAAGTAAAGGTTGAAATGTCAAAGCTACATTTCTTGCACAAGGGAATGCGAAGGCTCTTCACCTCTTCCAGCGTCTCCGCTTTTAGCGTCTGAACACGACAGACGCACAACTCCACGCTAAATTGATTTAATTTCAGCGTTCGTGCCAACTTGATTACGTAGGCGTCGTTCACATCCGCCAGTCTGAGCTTGCGCAGTCTTTTGAGTCTGCTCCCGTTAAAGATGTCCTCAATTGAGTCGAAATCGATCATGTTTCCCATCAATCCTAACGTGACCAGCTCTTTACAGGCGTTGATCAATTTTAAAAGCCGCGACGGCCTCCAGATTGGTACTGGCAGATAGAGTACTCTCAGTGAATGTGATGCGAACTGAGACACGATTTCACAAACGTCATCTTCTAAGGTGGCGTATTGCATGTCCAATACACGTAGACAACGTGTACCTCTCACCAGTCTGATCACGGTTTCCTTATTTAAGAAGCTGGAGCCCACTCTAAGTTGCTGAAGTGCATTTAATTTTTCGGCTACATTAGGCGCCAGCGCCGATCCCACGTTGCCAGAAAATGAAAAGTTCAGGGAGAAGACTTTGGTGGCTCTATCAAGACAAGCATGAAACCCGTGCGACACATTTTTCTTTTTTAAAGACCGGCCGCTGAAATCCAAATGCTGCAATAAAACTGGATGAACCAACAATCTATTCCAACTCTGGCAGACAATCCTTAGCTTGAATCTTTGTCTAAATGGGACATAACTAAATACTAGTAGGAGAAGGTCCAACGGAAGTGCGAACAACGTGGCCATTCTGCAACAGAGCTTGCAATGAGAGCCGATGTACTATTGTTTCAGTGCCCATATGTAAAATATCTGGTACCAAAGTTCATTTGGTACCGTGGGAATCCACAGGGAAAGTTGCGTGGGGTGTGGGAAGAGGATGTAGTTTGCGATTCCACAATAATTCCATTAAAGAAGAAATGGTCGAATAAGGTTTCTGCAAGCAGTTAACCAGAGAGGGTTTTTGGAGTTGTCAAGACGCGAATTATCATAATACAACTTAGAATTCGTGATAATTTTATACCGATTTCCCCACCTATGTATTTTCTCTTCTGTGCATTGCCGGGAAAAACCAATTATTGAAATGAAACCAATCAGAGTGAACGTCTCCAACTGCGATCACATGGACTGGCACGTGAAGAAATGTGTTTGATCATCAGTCAACACAGAGTCCAGAAATTTGAGAGCTGGGACAACAAATTCTTTCCAGAACAAGTTAGCAACAGCACTTTACTCGGTAATCCAATTTTTGACGCTATGGAATGTTTCTATAGCCTTTCCACTACTATTATTACATGTTCTCTCAAAATTTTGTAATGCGTTGACTGGCGTCATGAAGTAAACGTCAATGCATACATGTACAAGTCTTAGTTGGTTTGCGCCTGTTTGCTGTCAAGACAGTTTCCTCCATCCAGATGGGTCACGTACCCGCCCGGGGATAGGGGCAGGATATTGTGTAGTGAATTGAGTACTTTTAGCAAAAACCGCGATTTTAAACCCTTAATTATTATCTGCTAGCAAATGGATTTCGTTTAGACATCATTTGTTGCAGTGGAACGATTCAGAACTGGGCTCCTGGTCCGAGTTGTTTCAATGACTGGCAATGACGTCTCAATTTGTTGAAATCTAAGACAATTCCATGGGTGTCCAGTAATAAAATGCCGACTTTTTTAGAACAACAAAGCCATTGTTTGTTTCACCATATGACAATGTCTTATCGATTGGTCACGACTTATGTTGGTCACATCTGTTAAAGTCCTTGAAGGTTAAACACTGAGATCGTGCTCAAAGCAAGAGTTGTATCGCCACCAGAAATGGATGAGTCGTTCAACGCGGACGTGGTAAGTCTGAACAGATATTGTTCCTGAATATGTCGTAAGTAACGTTTATTACATTTAGGAGTAAGAACTTTACCGGTGGCAGAATAAAGTGTCTTGAAAGGGGCGGTTCACAACATTTTCTGGAATTGGGTTTGGGACGTCTACTCGCACATTTTTAGATATCAGAGTATATCTGCAGTATCTGGAGCAGTTATTGTATCTCACCGTTTCACGGACGACATTATTACAGCTAAAAAGCATGCATGGTCATTTAAACGAAAGATTGCGAGCTCGCGGCGTGTTGGTCGCTGTGCTCGTTGGCTTCACTACTTTACCACTACTTTTTGTAATGCCAAAATTTATATCTCTGAAAACGTAAGGCAAACTTTATCAATTTTTTTCCGCACAAGGCACATCTTAAAAAAAAAATCGATATTTATAGACAGGTATGTCTTGATTTCTATCCACAAATTAATGTTATGTCTTTCTATAGATGTTCAGAGATTTTGCTTTTTATGGAGAGGGTTGCCTTCCTCTCATTTCAGAACAGTTAGACTAATAATCTGCGAAATCTCAGTGTCAAGCGTGGCGGTCTCTGTGAAATGCATATTTCATTATTGACGCCTGCCAAATGTAAACGGTCTAACCAGAAGGCTATTCAGGCTAACTGGAACATAGCCTAAATGCCCACAAGTCGAAATCGGAGCGCTAAGAGAGCAGAGCACACAGAGCGCGAAGGAGCGCGAAAGCGAGCACAAAGCGCGAGTGTGTACCACCAAACCGGAAACAAGAGCACAATATTATTCAAAACTACAACATCGCTTCAATATTTACCCCATTTTGCGTTTATGTTAGACAGCCTTTAAATTTTTCAATGAGAATGAAATTCAGGGATTGTGTAGTGTACATGTACTGATCAATTGTCACCCTGAAAAAGTTTGGAGAAAATTCATCCACGAGTTTTAAAATAATCGCTTTTTTCGCTGATATGAGGGGTTTAAAGTTGGCAGGTATCGCTAGAAAAAAAAAACTGAGTCGAGCCACCTTAATAAGGACCTTTCTGTCAGCACGTTTACCGTTAAACGCATATTTTAATCGCGGTTTGATATAAGAATGGCGTGAGTGACTGCAATCAAAGTCTTGAAAGTCATTACTCTAATGTGGTAAAAAGTACGCTAAAAAAATCGCTACAGTACATTTGTCGGACACCGCTGACCACTCAACACGAAAATCTAGCTTGGCTGGAGTGATTAGCCTTTTCCTTAGTCAGTTAGCGTTTCAACCCTAGCGATAATTCGAGAACATCTACAGTTTACTGGGAGGCAGTAAACTGGATTGTGTGATTCAAATTGTGCGCAAGCTTACTATAAGCTTAAATCCATAATTTCAGGGTGCCTTAACTTTTGCCGTAAAAGACGGAAAGACGTATGTTACAGTAGCTGGAAAAGAGGAAGAGGAGTTTGGTGATTTCACTTTACGCTTTGTGTCAGAATTAACTGCAGAAGGGCACGCGAGTGAAGGCAATTGGATTGGACAGTGTGGCTGTCTTATAAACAGACAATACGTTGCACGGTAAGCTTATAAATCATACCAGTAGCTTAAATCTGCTTAAATAGTGTGTCTTCGGAAATAAAAGAAAATATGATAAATTAGACTTCTGTAGTAACTTTTCAATTTCACTTCCATTTGGCAGGCTTTTTATGTCATTGTCCAGATTGCGCTTCCTTACTGCGCAAATTTTTAGTGCGTGAAGTGTGAACATGAATGGTAGTCTCCCTCCCAGCCGTTTTTGGTGTCGTCACGCAACGATCCTCTACTTTTAATAAATCCTCGCTTTCTTATAAACGAGTATGGTCACCTGTCAATTTGTTTTCATACTTTGGGTGTAGCGATCAAATTCTATCTGTAAAATGAAAGCAGATCAATTCCTATGTATGAAAAGTAGATTATCACTGTACTGGAATGTGTAATTAAGCTTGTAACTTGGAATTTCATAATGAAAGTGAGTGCTGGTATATGAATTAATGAATACACTTGGAGTTGTGGATTTCATTTTATTTACGCAGAAAATTTCTTAATATTTGAAACTGTTGTTGTTGTAAAATTTTTAATTCTTCATGTTCGCAAAAGGAAATATTGTACCTTTATAATTACCAGGGCATTGAGGGTTTCTGTTTTTTATGCTTAATTTTTATTTTTGTAACGCATTTTTTTTCTATGTCGAAAAAGGAATTGAAAACATTGTTCAGTAGTTAACATGCCCAACAATATTGTGGTATTCAATAGGGTATGACATGAATCGTATCACGTGATAAAAATAAACAAAATCGAAGATGGCATGCGCTAAATCTGACATCCAAAATTTGGCTCCGATCCGCATACACAACACAGGTTACACAAAACACACGGGAATACCAGAATTGTGTGCTGTCTCGCTAAGGCGAGAAAGCAATAAGGGATAATGTAGTGTATACAAGGACTTCCTGTCCTACCTGAATACGTTGACTCCACTTTATTTCAAAATTAAAATTCCCTTAAGGTAATCAACCAGTAGGCCATTTTCGTATTCATTGTAATATATGTGCTTAATTACAGGGAGGTGGTATTGCGAACAAGCTGCTTTGATTCAAAGCTAAAGTTTATCAATGCCTTACGGCAAACCTTTCAGGGTGGCACTTTCAGCCTGTACCCAGCTTGCACTTATAGGGTGGTACAAAAGTATTACCAGTATCTGAAGAAAGATTACCAGGCTGGGGAACAGGGACAGTGCCACCTGATGACTCACATCGGCTATCAAAGTGACGGTTATTGGTGCCTGTCAGATGAGGTGTGTTATTCTCTAAATAAACTACTTCAGGCTAAGGTTATAAAGGGAAGGAAACACTGATCTGGCTTTCTGGTATGAATGACAATGAATGATAACATACAAAAAGCCTATTTTGCTATAGTGATGTACAGTTGGATCCTCATAAACCAGATCACTGATCATAATTTCCAGAGGTGAATTCAATTCTGATTGGTTGAGAAGCTCTGACTATGGCACAATATTCATTGCACTAGGCGGCGAATATAGAATTTTGAGGTTTGGCTACTAAGCCATGCAATGTTTGCTATCCAGGCCAGTTAACATGGCAACATTTGCTGAATGAAAATTTCTCTTATTTAAAATAAATCACTCGAATTTCTGAATCTTAGTAACAATGGGGTTTATCAACCAATGCTTTTGTACCAAAAATATTGTTAAGAGATGTTTTTCAAGGCATTAGAATTAATCGTAAACATGGTGGTTTGGATTGCACTGATGCAGTCATGTACTCTGAATCAGATCTAGATCAACTGTCAACACATTATTCACTTAGTCAACTACATGATGCTTTTTTCACATGTAGAATTAAAACATGGAAAATCTGGAATTTTAACTTCAATTTTTAGCCATTAATATTTCAGTGCCAATTGTTAGGAACAAAAGATTTGAAAAAAACCTTGTAGTAATGAATGGGAAATATTATGATTTTTTAACCAAATTTGTCCTTATTGCAGATTCAAATAGAAGATGGTGTTCTTGTTCCAGCGGAAAACAGAGAATACCGTTGTGCAGACAAGAAGGACTTAAAGCTTTTCAATAACACACTTGAAAAAAAATTATTGTCCGAGGGGTATCTCCGTGACACTATCCATAGGTAGGGGTATTTCGAATTCATTGTCTTTGAATATATAATTCTGTCTTGGTTAATATGTTTTGAATAGTTTAGTAGTAATTTTGTTTCGATGCATGCATCTCCTATAACATCGTTCAATAAGAGGTTTACTGGTGGGAAGATTTTTCTGGTAAATGAACAACTAATTTTATAGTTTCCTTCACATTTTAGATGGTAATTAAGCTAGTGTCATAATCTAGCCTGTGCTGGGTTTTTTTTACAGATTCATTACTCTTGCCAGCTGCTGGGAGGTTAACAAAGGACCTTTTTTGGCAGCTGCTGCATTCATCTGTCAGCATCTTATGAAGAAAGGGCAAGCCGTAGATGATGCAGGTATTATAATGCTGACAGTCATATGAGTTCAGGTGGTAATACAAACACAGTATTCACCCAGAATTCTGAGCTTTCATGTCATAAATAAATCGAGACTTGTTAACGTAAAGTGCATTTTTTTAAGGTAGAGGGGTACGCTTGGTTTAAAATAGGCCAGGAGGGTTAGGGAGGGGGGCTAGGTCAATAAATTTCTTGTTGTAAGGAACAGTGGCTTACATGTTTAAGAGGGGGTGGGGTGGCTTAATAGAAGACTTACAGTGTCCATTTCCCTTTCCAATTATAGAACAGGCAAACTTGGGCATGATATTCAGCCCCCAGAAATCAGTGGGGAAATCCCTCTCTGCCAAGATGTTGGCTTATGCCCAGGGTGTTTCAGGCCTGAAACACAACCAACTGCTGGCAGGTGGAGATCAAGTTATGTCTGGAGTCTCTTGGTAAGAATGTTTATTACTAAGTCTTTTGTGACAGGGACAATGTTAATCAGTATCTCTCATGGATGGGCTTAAATGTTCTGTTTAATTTTTTGGTGTGTTTAGCAAATGGTAGAATTATGATTTCCAGTTTGTGTTACATCAGAGAAAAAATCGAAAATAAAAAAACATCTTTTATTGGTTTTTGTCAGCATTCAGCTGTTTGGATTTTACTAGATTCGAAGTACAATGCTGAACCAAGCAAGAAATGTAAAAGAAGTGTTTTAATTAAGTCAAAAAGAAAAAAGACAATGCCAAAAAAGTCAGCAATGTGTTTGTGCATGTCTTTTTTAAATGTTATGTACGGGGTTTAAAATTGAGCCAAACAAGTAACAAGCCATAATTTCGTGAGCCTTGTCTGTTTTTTCAAGACATTTGAGAACACTCAAGAAATATACAACATGCTTGCCCGGAAGGTGTTTTTTTCTACATTTCCTTTGTGTTCTATAAGGCCCATTGTTCTACTACTATAGGCTTCTTTGATTCTTAACTATGGTGCTTTTCACCTAATTTCTTCTCAGAAAGATGCTATTGGGAGCACTAACAAAGACTACATTTGTGATTGTCATCGATGACGCTAAAATGAGCAATAGTCTGTCAGAATTTCTGCTGCAAGTACAAGGAGGTCTGATGCAAGGGTCTGCCCAAGCAGGCGTGGATTCCCCTTTAGGAAGTGTGCTGCTAACTTCTAATATTAAAGAAAATGAAAGGTTGGTACTGAATAACTGACATTAAAGCTCAACATAATATATACTTAAACTTTCTACCTTGAAAAATGATTTTAAATCAGAGATCAGCTAGGTGTGAATGCAATTTCTATGTTATGCCAAGAAGGCAATGTAAAAACATTCAAAACAAATGAACATAATATATAGCTAATCAATATTTAAATGCACATCTCTCCAGATTAAATGGCAGGGTTATCCACTTCGTTTACAAAAAAGAGAGTGACTTCTCTGCACAAAAAGAAAATTCCATTCAAGAGCTGTCAAGATTAGTGTGTGACAACAGGGTGAGTCCATGTGTATCATGATGTACTGATTTTACATCCATTCAGTGGCTTTTAGCCAAATTTTTTCAAAAAAGACTTATAATAATGATTACCATATTTGCAATGTTCATTTGGAGCCCTTTCTTAGTAATTAATGAATTACATTTCCTAAATATTGCCATTGCCACTTTTGTGAAAGAATACCAATGTGCAAGGATTTTGTCTCTTGAGTACATGTATCCTTGTACTTGAATTAAAAGCTCATAGAGCAAAATGAATGATTTGTATCGTAATGCTCGCAGTTACTGTACTCGCTGACATAAAACACTTGATGGACATCTCCAAATTGCCCATGATATTCTGTTGGAGGACCAGAAAAATTAAATGTTTTTAAAATGTGCCTATTTTTATAGGGTTTTCTAACAGTCTGGGCTATGAAGTACGCGGACATTTTTACTTCAATGTCCCAGCAGGGGGATCTGCTGGGGAAATTGATGGATGTACTCGTGTTCACCATCCCCGGGCAACAGGCGCGATGGTACAAGGGTGTTGCCTCAGTGCTTCTGGCCCACGCAATGGTTTGTTTCTATTCTTCCTTTTGCATGTTTGTTGGAAAAGAAAGTCTAAGATCATTAATTGGTAAACGTTAATTAAAAAATTGAAGATGTTGTCATGTCTTTTTCTTCAGTATTGCTGTTATTCTTTTTCTCAAGTGATTGCTATGATATTTTTTTATTATAATAAACATAACTTTGTATTTTATTTAATTCCTTTTTTGCATCTGTTCAGCTTTATATGAGTTGTGGCATGTTAATTGAATGTGAGCAGTTGGTAGAACTGGTGTCGTTCTACATATCTCATTACAAGGCCTGTACATCCTCCAGAAGAGAACCTACTGTAATTGAGAAACTGGAGAAGACAATTTCACTGGAATGCAGTGAAGAAGCTTCTAGGGAAAAGGTGAATACATCATTGATTCAGCTAAATTTTACGAGTAAAGTTATAAGATATTGTGACAGCCTTTTACATGTCATAAAACAATCCTTCATGAAAACAAGGGAACAGATATTATTCAGACAACAAAATTCTGTTCTCCACATTTTCAAAATTCCAGTGTATTAGCTGACACATGTGGCACACAATGGCAGTCTTCTGTAAAGTATTAAGAAACCTCAATATAACAGTAAATTACAACATTTCCCTCTTTTCAGGTAAAGACTTGGCTGAATTTGTCAGTCAAAGTAAATCAGAATGGTACAATGGCCAAGGGATTGGCTATCAAATCAAGTCACCTCGCTAACTGGCCACACATTGGAAGACGGGTAAGCCAAACAATCAAACAATAACTTTGCCTCTGAAAGTAGTACATTTTGGTCAGGTTGATGTTTCTTCTTACTTAAAAATTAACCCTCCAACAGATTGAGTCTGAAAATTTTTTGAATCAATTTATGGAGAAGCAATAATGTTTTAGTTCAACCAATCTAGTTTTGTATGACACTAAAAAAAATTTTCTTGCCATTGGATTTACACTGACAGGCAGGAAAAGACATGTTGCACTACTGTCAATGGGTCAATTTATTCAAGATCAATTGCAACATTTCAACAAAAGAACAATAATTAATATTCTTTTTTTAATAAGAAAAATATGAATAATAAGTTAAGAATTAAGAGAATCCAGGATGATTTCAAAGTTCCAAGTTAATGTCTGTTGGGTTAGTCAGAGTCAGAAACTCATAAGGGTTGAAATGTAACTCCCATGATTCGCATTGTACAAAGCGTTTGAACATTCGTTCACACTAAGTACCATATTTGAAAAATTACGAGAAACATTTAACCAACCAAAATTACTATATTTGGATTGAATTCACAGCGCGCGCTCGATGTCATAATCTTTTTTTTAACAATTAGCTTGGTTAAATAAAGTTAAATTTGGTTATTAAATTATCATGTTTTATCTTCTTGAAGTAGTCGGCAGAACTTTGCTCCAATATATTTCTTTAGTTTCTGTAAGAAATTTACGGACGGCATTTAGGTCGAAATTCAAGCACCTTACCGCAAAACCAAAAATTATGTTGCATGTGTCATTACATGTATAAAGCATTCGCGTACAAATTCTCTGTGTTGCCAAATATGGTTCTTAGCAAAATGAATATTCACACACTGTGCGCGCACGTGACATGTTTAAACCCTAATATGGGTTTCATTCAGAGTGAGTCCCAGGAGAAATCAGATCTATTTAAAAAATAACAAATTGACACGTGACAACTTTTTGTTAAAGTGATGGTTTAATTAAATATTTGTTTTAAATTTTTTTAAAGTGAAATTGGTTCCTAATCTTTTATAATATACTGTTGCCTTTTATTGAGCTTAGGAGCTGGTTGATGAGGCCTGTAAACATGGGCAGTCAGTAGTGAACATATCAGTACCATTTGCGCCAACAGCACCAGGGGAATCAAAGTCCAAAAAGGCAATAAAATTTCCCCTGAGCCTGTTTAAACAAGCTATGCTGGATATTGCATTAAATGGTAGGTTCATTTAACAACAATAAACCCCCAAATTGATCTTGGTGAAAACAATGAATGCCAATGTTCATATAGAACTTTTTTTTACCCTACAGCTTGTAGCGAGACAGAAAATGCACAAGATGGCAATGGTGAATCTGCCGCGGATGAACACGAACAAGCAGCAGATTCATCTGAGAATGAGCTGGGATTAAGTAGCCCGCTGAATGAGGATCAGCTGCAAAGTATAAAGGCAGTGTATCTGTCAATGGCATGTGACCTGCCTTTATTACGAATTAGCGGTAATTATGTCAACACAAAAAATTGTTTTCTGTGTTGTTGCACTACTATAAGCATGAATAGGACATGTCAGGGATTTGTCCGTTTTGTTAAAGACCAAATCATTGACCTATTAAATGTATTCAATGCCTGTTTCTACTGTCTCATAACAAATATTTTTAACTTGAGCGAATTACAATATACAAGGGTTCAGAGAGTACTGTTTCTTTTCCAGAATTGCCAGACTCGGACAGTGAATCAGAAATAAGTTCTTCCACAGAGTCAACCAATTTGGTAAGATAACGATAATGCAGTTTTGTAACGTTCTACTACATTAAGATTACTAACAATGTGAATGAAGAATGGGTCGCATTAATTAATAATAACTTGATCCTGAATATGTTAGGCTAATCTCGCTACTTACAGGACAAACAAGGTTCAGTTCCACATTTATACATATATACGTAATTAGATTGTTATTTTTTTTAGATGACTCCATCATCAAGAAGGGTGATGCATGCGTTTACTCCGAGGAGGCGGAAAGCTTTTGAGATGGTAATATTAAAACCTACAATACATTCAGTATTAAATGACTTATATAATTACTGTGTCATGTGACAATTAAGGATTAAATTTGTAACATTTTGTATTAAAAGCAAAGCCAAGTTATTGATATAAAAATAATTTTTAAATGTTTACGTAATTTGATTCATGAAATTGCTTATTATCAGGGATATACAGCGGGTGTAAAACAGCGTATCAATTTTGAAAGAAGTGACGAGCAAAAAAGAAAAGGTGAAGATGAAACAGGTGAGAGAGTGTGATTTATAAGCATCTGGTGTATGGATAGCTACTAGCAATGGACACAATCCTGTTTGTAGACAGTAACCTGTTGTTGATTAGCATTACAATTAGAGGACATTAGCTCTTTCAATGCAGTTTTGTGTTATATCACCTGATAGGACTATGGTGTCAATCATGGTGAAATGCTCAACTTATATGAAACGCGCATAAATCTTAATGTCACATAAAAAAGAGTCACATGGCACTCAATAGTTACAATAAATGTTCTTGGAGTGCATAAATAGGTTTTTTTGAAAAAACATAAAAATATAAACGACAGTTCATGATTTTTTCCAGGGGAATGTGACCATGAATGTGATGTTGTTGATGCAAATCGTGACACAGATATGGCGGAGGCTCAATCAGGTAACAGAGAGTCGTAATTGTCCAAAATAGGCGTAGTGACATTTGAACATGATGATGATCAAAATGTTCAACTTATATGAGTGGTAGATCTGTATGGGCGTTTACAATGGAGAGCCGATAGGCGAACCATTGTAAACGCCCATGGATACAGATTAGACGCGAATAATAAATGCAAAGTTACGTATTGTTATGTGAATTAGTACAGATCTGTATCAAAAGTTAATGAATACTAAATTTTTAGCTGAGCAGGAGTTTGTATCAAAATTTAATTGTATTGTTCGATTTGTATTGGGGTTTACAGTTGTGTACATGTGATCTGAATATGGTACTGGGATTGGTTTGAATTTACAATGTCACATAAAAAAGAGTTACATGGCACTCAATAGTTAAAATAAAAGTTAAATAAATGTACTTGGAGTGCATAAAAATTTTTTGAAAAAAAATAAATCTTTAAATGACGGTTAATTTTTTTTCCAGGGGAATGTAGCCATGAATGTGATGTTGTCGATGCAAATCGTGACACAGATATGGCGGAGGCTCAATCAGGTAACAGAGAGTCGTAATTGTCCAAAATAGGCGTAGTGACATTTGAACATGATGATGATCAAAATGTTCAACTTATATGAGTGGTAGATCTGTATGGGCGTTTACAATGGAGAGCCGATAGGCGAGCCATTGTAAACGCCCATGGATACAGATTAGATGCGAATAATAAATGCAAAGTTACGTATTGTTATGTGAATTAGTACAGATCTGTATCAAAAGTTACTGAATACTAAATTTTTAGCTGAGCAGGAGTTTGTATCAAAATTTAATTGTATTGTTCGATTTGTATTGGGGTTTACAGTTGTGTACATGTGATCTGAATATGGTACTGGGATTGGTTTGAATTTACAATGTCACATAAAAAAGAGTTGCATGGCACTCAATAGTTAAAATAAAAGTTAAATAAATGTACTTGGAGTGCATAAAAATTTTTTGAAAAAAAATAAATCTTTAAATGACGGTTAATTTTTTTTCCAGGGGAATGTAGCCATGAATGTGATGTTGTCGATGCAAATCGTGACACAGATATGGCGGAGGCTCAATCAGGTAACAGATAGTCATAATTGTCAAAAATATGCATAGTGATATTTGAACATGAGTGATATTTAAAAAGCATTGGTTCCACTTGTTGAAGAAGAAAAAAACAAAACCAGTCTCACAGATCATTTAAGATAATAATTACACTTGGTTTTGTATCATCAATTTGTTCTCATGTATTATGGTATTGCTTGAGAAATAGTTGCAATTGTTTTTGCTAATCGCATTAATATTACGTTCCCATTAGCAAGTACTGCAAAAGAAATAGAAGAAACTGACAGTCTGTCAGCGGCTGTGTTGGTGTGAAGAAGACAAAAAAAGGTATTACGAACTTTATTGCAGGTGACTTGATTACAAATCAGTAAGGCAATTAATCAGCAGACGAGAGGGTTTCTTAATAACTTTGAAATGAATCTAAGTTAATCACTCAACCACAAGGGAATAGTGACATACGTTATGCTTAACAATGCTTTTTGTCATTACAGAAACATTACACGCACAAAAAAATTAAAATTCTTCCAGCATATCAAATTTCATAGACCTGAAGTATAATAATTATGATTTGGTATATTGACTAACCAAACATTACCTTTTCAAATAGTGACTGACAATGAAACATGCAAACTGTGCACAATGACGTCACCCCCTGGCACCAAAAGAAGGAATAAGAAGGAGATATTTTGGGTGGAGTGCGACACATGTGACGGCTGGTTCCACTTGTAAGTAATGTTTGTTCAGAAACAGCCAATATTTGCTAAAATGTAGTTGCGAGATTTAAAGAAAAGCTATTATCCAGGAGAAAACATGGAAATCTTATGTGATGTTCATTATTGGTTTCATTTGTTTCAGTGGCATGCCTATCTATCTTGTTGAGATATGAAGCAAAGTTTATATCTACTATAAACATAATATATTTATTTGTTTATTTATATCTTGAGTAAATGAAACTTGCTACTTATAATTAAGACAGTGTTCAATACCACTCTGCTCAAAATTTTTGCTAATATATTTTTCCCACAAAAATTCCTGAAACTCCTAGAATCACTGAAAAATTTTCTGATTAACAGGAGTTAACAACACTTAAAACATGGAACCTTTTTTACTGCAGGTCTTGCTCTGGGCTCAAAAGAAAGCCATCCAAAAAAGCCAAGTGGCATTGTGGAAACTGCAAGAAGTTATAATCTTTGATCCTGTTTACCATCCAACTCGAGATCCCAAGTGGTGCATTGAAGTGCAATTATAAATCTGAATAGTATTCATTAGTATTGCCAAAAGCACTATTCACACCTCGAAAAAAACCAAATTTACTATTGAAAAGACATGTGCAAACTAGGTAGTCTTCAACTGTTAAAAAATAAAAATTTTGGCTACTGCAAGTGCATGCAGAATGTGTAATTTTGTTCAGCAATGAAGTGTTGTTATAACAATGACGTTTTTGTACGTATGAATGCATACCCACAGACCTTTGGGTCATTATCAATGTGCACCGTAATAAATCAATAAATAGATCTGTTATTGTAATTTCCTGTATCCTTAATAAATTCTGCTGTCATTTACAAACTGTGGCTCAGAACAAAAAAATCATTCACTTCTACCCACCCCCCACAGAAGGTATTTGAAAGACCCTGCCCTGTGTTGAAAGGCCCTGTGTTGGAGAAGGTCAAAGGTCTGCAAGACACTTCTTTCATATAGCCTCTTGTACGAATGGGTTCTGACATTAAATGCTTGGTGACAACCCTGAGACCAAATAACATCCCATTTAACGGGCCAGTAAAAAAGACATTCTGTATGTGACTTGCATGTGTGACTTGTATGTAAATCAAAGGTGCTCGTTTTTAAAGGGGTGTGCTTTTGAAATTTAGTAGTAAACAACAGACACCATCAGTCAGAAAGTTTCCCATTAAATATTTCAATGGATCTTAAAATTGCATAGCATATTGGCCTTCTGTTACGTATAAAAGAAATTAAAGGGTAATCAAGAAATGGCAATCTGATATCACACAATATACTGAATACTGCGCCAGCATTTATTTCTAGTTTAATATCAGGCTGTTAATATTTACAAGACATCATCATCATGATTTTTACAGGAAATGATTTTTGCATGAAAATTTGTTGAAGTTACAACTTGCACCTGACTTGATGGCAAACAATGAAACTTCCAGTAACAATTTAATGTACATCACAGTTTTCAGGGTACACCGAGAAAATAGTCATTTAATTTTTCCACCGTTATCCCATTTTACCATTAGGCTAATACTCCACTAGAAAACACAGTAGACCAGGGTGGAAAAGTGGAGCAACAAATTGGCAACCCAAAATGATAGAGACTTCCAGAAAAGAAACCTCAGTCTAAGAAAAAATGGTCTACTTTCTCTTATTGAAACAATGCAATCTAACAATACAAACTTTTACTTAATGCTCCCAAATACAAATCACAGGGCTGCAAATAATATTCAGTCATCGGACATTGCCCGACCAAAATTTACACCGCAAGTCCGACAAAATTACAAGTTAAGTCAAACATAATGTCCAGACAATTTTTTAATCATAAATCATTTAAAGGCACAAATGAATAAAATGTGCCCCACCACAATTATTTGCAGTCCTGTAACATTTCCCTTGAAAAAGTGCAGAATACTACAGTCCACTGTAGTTACGTCAAGCTAAAGGAGGCTGAAAACAGTAAGCAAGCGTGCTCTAGACATGAAACGGTGCAAACGCGTACAAGGCTCTGAGACAATCAAAATTAAAATGGCGCACGTACACAGTTGATCCAAAAGCTGCAATCAAGCATTTTGATGTTTTTCCAGAAAGGAACGTTTTCTAAAAAATATTCCAGGACATATATATTTGAGAACAGAAGAAAGAAAGAGTATTAAAATCTTAACAGCTTCAATGTTAAGATCTTGGATTTTTTTCCGAGTTGATGTATACGATGAAAAAAATCTGGTGTCTAAATTGTTGAAAATCGAGTGAAATTCAACTTTTTTGGGTTGTTTTATAATTAGCGTGGTTGCCATGGTAACAATACATGCTCTCGGACGACACTGCACTGCACTGACCTGCCAAATTGGGCTCTAAAAATTGGAAAACTGTGTTCAGCCACCTTAACTTTCGCTTACAATCACAAAACGTAGGTAAGCATCGCGAACAACTTTTTCTCCTTCTTTTAACATCGACTCCAGGTGTATCCTCTGCTTTCGAACGATAGTTTCATTTTGATAAAAATCCATTAAAAAGTTTTAAAAAAAGTGGGTGCTGAAGGACTGAGCACAGGCACTTCTCAGACGCCGCTGGTTTTTTCTGGAGTTTTCCACCTCTTGATAACTAGTTTTAATAGTGAGGCTCTGTCGACATTTGTCAATGTCATGATATACACATAAAGGCGACTTATGTGGATTTGAACTGCTGTGGAATCGATCACCCAGAACATAACGACGTTGCGTCATGGTAATCGGATGTTGATAACTCTCCAACTCATCTTCACTGGGAAGTTGACTTGATTGGACCCTAAATTCCAAAGGTACAATCTCAGGGACATCAACGTCACTCTAAAAAAAGAAAAGAAAAAAGAGTAGGAACAAGTCTATTGATCAACTTAATATTTTAGTATCATTTTACAAAAGAAAAATTGTTGAGACAAGTTTTACGATGATAATTCTAAATATTGAAGACACAGAGCTGTCATTTATGATCGTGTACACAATTGGACAACTCTAGATCTCGAAGTATTTTTTGTTTTTACTTAGTGGCCTTTTGGCAAAGGAATGCTAAATTTGCCAGAAGTTTAAATCTTATAACCTAATGCATATGTCAATTTTAGTAGCCAGGCTGGTGTCGTAATTTCAAATTGAGTCCCAAGGTAAAAAACGTAAATATGATCTTGTAGGGTTAATGGCATGTTAATCCATCTCAAAGGGCAAATTAGATGTCAGGTTAAACATGCAACCCCCTTCCCCCCCCCCCCCCCCAAGGCATACCTACATGTAAAACCACTTAATTGAGCACTTACATCTGGGGACTTCCCTAATTCTGGCTTTTCAAAGCATCCACACTTGTCTGCCCATAATACATCGGTAACGGCTGGTGCACGACACTCCATATGGCGGGCAAATCCACACGGTGAGTCACATATGAAGATGGGTGGTGGATATTTCAGGGATAAGTACAGATCAGCTGCATCTCTAACTGATTCTGCCAGAGTCAAGAACTTTGATGCAACAGTGATCTAAATTGGAATAACAATCAACAAGACATCGTCAAAAGAAAGAGGGATGCATGACTTAATGTACTCCAAAATGCAATGACGCTCTCATTAACCGAGGTTTATGAAATATGTGTACCAAATAACTATCTCTTCACCCGAATAAAAGAAATCTAGGTTAACGCTTTGAACAAAGCTAAGTGCAGCCAGATATAAAAGACGGCACAAGTCAGAACGTACCACACATGAATGCAAATGCCTATGTGTAACTACACGAATCAATTACCCAGGCCAACCCACTCTTGATAAATAATGGATAAAAAATACTTACACCATGTCGACAAACAAGGTGATAAAATCCTCCAGTTTTCCCAGGCGTTATGTTGTAGCCATGGCAAGGACATAAACCAACCAAAAGAGTTGCATACAATGTATGTATATCTATCCTCAGCTTTGCCTAAAAAGGTAATCAAGAAAAGGGTGGGGATGATCTCAGGTTAACTTAATCCATGCAAGATTGGGCTTTCTTGCATTTTACAGAGCATGGTACACACTCTCAGATGATGAGAGATCCATGTTATGTACCTCAATTGCTAATACCTGGCTGTTCAATCTGCCTGTTGAACACTTAGCAAATTTTTGAAAGATTCTATTCAATTGTAGCGCTCGAGATATTCTTTTCCAATTTATTGTTTTCCAGAGACATTTTTAGAAATAAAGACAACATCTCATGAAATAAGCTTCCATATGGAAGATAATGGGAATTCAATAAAATGAGAAGGTATACAACAATATGTACAGCAATAGTTAATAACATGATGTGAATCCACATGTTTATTGAAATTGGATTTGTACTAATAATATGGGACACCAAAGAAGTCAAAGAAACAAATATTGTTCAATTTCAATGATAAAACAACTTTACAAATGAGAATGAGTGGGTGGAAAATAATTTGTAAATTTGGTTGCTCGTTTTTTTTTTAAACAAGACAATGGTTTTTGGAAACAGTTACTTCTAATTAAATAAACCCAATTATAGTACAGCTTAAAGTTGACTGAGCTTACAGCTGATTTGTTCGCGGTTCTGATTCCACATTCTGCTGCAATATCCTTAAGTTTATCAAGAGGAATGGAGTGTAGTTGGTCCATGTTAAGTTCCTTCCTTTTCACAAGGGACTGTAGCCGGTAACAATCACCTTTAAAGACAATATAAAAGGTAAAGAATTAAGTGCATGAAGATATATAAACTAGTTTGGAAAAGACCTGGAAACAGTTGCCTCTGTAACCTTAGGACTCCAGGACTCGCATGTAATTATGAAATCAATGATTTCCGATCTGTTTTGTCACTGATATTCGTGTTGAAGAAATAAAAAATCGGTTATTTTGGCTGTCTTCTCATTTCCTTGAATTCTAATATTGAAGTTCAATAAAAAATCCGGGACTGTAAAGAATGGAAGACAAATTTTAATACTTTCAAGGTCTTTAAATTAAATTTCTGAATCGTCCCATACGAACCCTGTTAAACATCAATACCTCACATGGAAATTATGCAAGTCCTTGCTCTAACTACAATTTCTTAAGCCCACTGTGAAGTTACAATACCTTAAGTAGATTAGCAATAGCTCATACAGGTAGAAACCTACACAAAAAGTGTATCAATAAAAAAAAGTATTGTTAAGCAGGATAAGCTACAGTAGTTGCAGTCGAAACCCACAAATAAGAACATGAATGATTCCTTATTTGGACCAAACAGGTGCAGGCAGCATGTAAAAACTGTAATTACCTTCTGGGTTTTTGTTGTCCTTAAGAAAGGCACTTTTCTTCTCCATTTCAGAATTAAAAACTGAAGGTCCTCTAAGTGAAGGAGCAATAATCGGAGGGACTTCTCCAGCAGCCACCTTGAAGTTTTCACTTCTCCTACTGTATACACACTGTTCAATGAAGTGAAGACGAATTCTCTCCAAAAATTTTTCCAATGAAACAGAACCCTCAGAACTCGCACCTTCCGAAAAATCAATCTATATCGAGAAAAAAAAAACAGTTTTTTTCATACGATAAATGGTTGTTGAACTGCAAACTAATGTTAAGTTACTCATGATATTGAATCTTGTCACAATTGCCTTGCCATTATACTAGTTCTAAAGGTAACAAGATCAACAATAGTTAGCCAAATTTTACAAAATAATGCATGGATATAAAAAATGGATACAGTACACATGTATGCATTAAACATGACTTTGTTAACAAAGATCAAAAACAAGTCAATCATGCCATTAATAAATGCAGAAAAATGCTCATACACTCTTGTTGCTGCAACAGTTCTTTTCATTTCCATCTCCTAGGTAAACTTCTCCAACGACCCCACATATACCACACACGACATCATCAAGAGATCTAACAGTTATGGCCTCAAAACAGTAGAAAGCGTTGTACAGATGTCTAACGATGTAGTCAAGTTTTCCTTCAGACAACCGGTCACACTAAAGTCAAAAATAAATACATGTCAATGTTAAACCGAAAAGGAACAACAAACAGGCAAAATAATTTATGTTCATTCAAAAAGAGTTAGTGTTCACAACCCAAAATAAAAAAGGGGGAATAACGATGACATCAAAAAAACCACTGAAACACTAGATCAAACAAAAGAAAGCAACAAATTGAAGTCACATTTAGGTTCAATTTCCAGATGAAATATGTAAATCACTTAAAAAGGACACTTCTGTAACACTTAATCTGCCCGTGCAAAGCAACTTCAAGAAACATACATGCGGCAGACTGTTATAATTATTTTTCATTGCCCCTACTGAAGAAACTTCAAACTTCCTCCACTAAGACCCTATTAGCCAACTTGAACAGCATGTCACATAAATATAACAAATATAATCAAAAAGCCCTGCTTCAAATACCTGTTCAAGCTTGTAGTTTAGGAAGGTAAGCTTTGCTGAAATGACATTTGAAATTGGATGGCCCAACTTGAAATGTTGTCTCCATTCCAACAGGATGTCAAGGGAGACCAATACTGAATTGGCAACATTGAACAACCCTTAAAAAAAAAAAAAAATATATATATATATATATATGTAGAAGTCATGGTTAACAAAAATTAATGTTAAAAACTTTGGCCTTATTTAACTCTTACACCGTAACGATTTGACTTAGCACCTCCTTGCAATAAGCCCCCTTAAGAATGTGTTTTTGAAATTACGATAAGCACCCCCATTCCAATAAGTGCCTCAATTATTATATGTGCCCCTATCCTAACTATTTGTTATTGTTACAGTTTATGTTATTGTAAGTTATTTTAATATATAAGAGGATTTGTTTTTGAACATTTGGTTCCAGTGCTTCGCAAAAAATTACCTAAGCGCCCTGCCCAAATAAGCACCCTGTCTCCAATAAGCTCCCCGTCCTTTAAGTGCCAAAAGTAAATAAGCGCCCCAGGTGCTAATTTGAATCATTATGGAAATCCTTCTTGGTCTTCAGTCATTTACTCTTCCCTTTCATTGTAACATCCACTTAGTTTAATTCTATTTCACAGTTACTTTTATTTCTTATTTTTAAATTTTATACTAAAAGCAAAAAAGGAAGAGTGTATCATTATTATTATAAATAATAAATAAAAAGGAGTTTATAATATATCCAAACATGTACTGTGTAACTTTATAACAAGGAACAGGGAACACAGACAAATACACGATAGGCTAAAATATTTGCAAATAAGAAGCTATATAGCCAAAAATTTGGAAACAATTACTTATCTTATAGAATTGATTTACAACGATTACTTTAGGTCTCTACAAGGCTTTACCGTTATGTTTAAATGTTCTGAATAATTAGTGTTCCGACATTTATATATTAAACACACGATTGGATAATGCAAATTTTTTAAACAGTACTCACCTATATCATAAAGGGAAACCTGGTGCATCGCTTTACAATTGCCATTTGGACAGATCTTGACCCTGACCTCGACTTGTGAGAAAGGAACACCAGATGCAATAACGAGAAACGCCTTTCCATCGCTACCTGGTTGTTTGACGGCATTTCCCAACAAGTGACCGCATAACTCGCACAGGGAATCGCTCGGCAAGAATTCTGAGGGCCAACCTTCAGCGTTCCTGGAGTCTATTTCCTTCAGGATTTGTGGAGATATAGATGTGTGGTACATAAATCTTCTGGCGGCGAGTTGTAGAGTTGACTTACGTTGGGTGGGTTGGGTGGGTTCGATACTAGCTTCATCCTCTTCTCCTTCGTCAACTTCTTCTTCTCCATCGTGGAACACGTAAGCACCAGAACAAAACAGTGCATGCAGATGAAGGTACAACTTTTTGGCCCGTTGATACTTTCCCTTGGCAACGAACGACTTACATTCTGTGTCTTTTGAAGAGCACTTCAAAATGTCCTCGGCTGATATCCTCACATGTGTATAGCCGAGCGTATTGTTGGTCGACGGAAAACCAAAAACAGCGAAGGATACGTCGGACACTTTGACGACCAAAGGGAAATCACCACGGCTAGTCAGTAGAGACTTTAATGAATCCTTTGCTGCAGAGTCTCCTTTGTACTTCTCTATATCTCCAAGAGATATAGAGTACGTCTCTTGCACAGAAACTGCATCAGTGCACTTGGCAGAGTGCTTGCAAGAAAAGGCATTTATTCGCCCAGAGGAAACAAAACTAGCTCGCGTATTCTTGCAGTCGTTGTGGGAACAAAACCACGTTTCTCCTTCCTGTTGGACAAAACAACGATCATCCCGCGAACTAGTTTTGGCAGAGAAAATCTTCTCAGTGGCAGACTGGTAAACAAGCACGGCGTCTGGACAACAGCTTTTGACCTTCTTGGCAGCTGCATGTTGGTTGCCTCCAAGTTCAAATCCGCAGTTCACACATTCCTTTGGTTTCCAACGTGTGGAATACTGATGGTGACACTGAGGGCAAGAACCAAATCCTCGTCGCGTGTGTGACATAACCGAAAGCGAACCGCAACGAGAAAACAACCCACTAAAGCACAAATGACGACGAGAGCAAACCAAAAATGGGAAAATCCAACGAGAACCGAGCAAACGAATCACAAACAACCTGACTGCGAGCGCCAAATAAGTTCTCAAACAGACAGCTGCGAAGATATTACATCAAAATGCCGCATGAATCAAAGGCAAACCGAAAGCGAACCGTAACGTGAAAACAACCTACTAAAGCACAAATGACGACGAACCGAAAGCGAACCGCAACGCGAAAACAATCCACTATAGCACAAATGACGATGAGAGCAAACCAACCTGACTGCGAGCGACACGATAAGTTCTCAGACGGTACAAATAACAGCGACGCAAAGAACAGGCGAACAAATGAGCGCATTGAGTATGGACCAATCAAAACCCCGCAACCCTCACAACCTTGACACCCTTATCAGCCAATCACAGAACACCTTACGAAAGGTGCGTGCTATATGGCCAAATTCTCAGTTTTTTTTCATGTAACAGAATGATAAAATAATGATGAACCATTCTCATTTACCAGTTTCAAAAAAGGTCCATACTTGTACATAAAACAAGCAATGCTTGTTAAGACCAAATTAATGTTACACCAAGGATTTTGTACACAAAAGGAATGTGTGTCAGTCCATGTCCAAGTACAGACCAGGGTATGAACCGAATTGAAATGATGAATAACTGATGAATGATGTATAATTTGTCAAACGCTGTAGGTTATTGCTTTGAAAAACCTACCTGGCATAAAAAATGCATGTGTCCCATCTTCGTAGAGTACGACGTACTCTTTGCTTGTCTCAAATCGCCTGTCAAATGCCTTCCACTTAGCCACTGCCTTCTCAAGAATTGTTGCATATGTTGCATTTGCAGGGACAGCAATAGGTAGGTGCTTCCCACGGATCGTCTTAAGGTCCTCCTCATTGAACCGTTTTAAACCAATATTTATGGTTACTTCCACATTGTCACCTTTTTGGGGGGCTTTTTTTCTTTGAGCGGAACTCCCAAGCCTGCTTCTCAGATGATTTGGCAGTTACATAGCTTTCAAATGACATTGTGGGTCTGTGGTCTTCCAAAAGAAGCAAGCTGACTTGAGCTACATGTACTTTTAGATTCCTCATTTCAGTCTAGGGGACCATTTTTTGATTGATCATTATTGCAGTTCTAGCAGAATCTTGCCTTTTTTCTAACTTTCTTTGCACAAGCAGTACAAAATCTGTTAAGGGAATATAATTGATTTTCAGTATTGCCAGATTGCTGACCCCCAGGGGGGCTTATTAGTTTTAGGCCTCACAAAGGGGACCCTTATTAAAAGGGGGAGAATGAGGAGGCTTATTACATTTGTCCAACTTGAAATTTTGTGATCACATGTGAAGGACACTACTGAGTGAAATTCATTGTCAACACAACTCAGTGTCACACATTATATGACAGATACTGTTTAAACAAACTGCACGATGACTGGCAAAAATTTTGACGCCTGAGCATTCAGTGGCAACAGAAACAAATTCTTAAGTGGCAGAAAAAGAGCACAGACGACAAGGCTTTGGTCTTGGATTCAGTTAACAGAACGAGTGAATCCATAATTTTTGAAGACTAGCACTTGTGTGGTTCGGGTGGGGGCTTAATAGAGGGACAGGGCCTTATTTTACCTGAAAGCACGGTGCTTATTAGAAGGGGGGGGGGGGCTACATAGAGGAATTATACGGTGTGTACTTGACAGACCCTGTACATGAACTGTAACAAAAATTTAATCCACTGGTGGATGTAGACCTTTCCTGTTATGTTGGGACCTGGAGTGAAAGAAAGGAGAGGGCACAGCTCAGAGTGAAGGTGTTTTAAGAACAAAAAGAAAAACTGCCCCTTTGGGCCTTTTTTTCATAACTAACAAGAAAGATCCCACCCACAAATACACACACACCACCACCACCCCAATGCAGCCCTGATCATGCAGTCTCATGGAAGGTTAGTCACAAGTAGTTTGAGTATTCCAGTCACCTCTCCCTAAGCAGATACCATTTGTAAGGCAGACACCCCCCTTGTTTGTCTGTAATTAAACTAACTTAAAGCAGACATCTCTGTAAGGCATACGACTAAAGCTGGTCGCCAGGGTATCCATTCAAGAGAGAGAGTTGACTGTAATCTTAGAAACTTAGTAATGTACAACCTTATACTATAGCTATCCACTTTAAATTTCACTTCCACCGTGGCATCGACAAACTTTTGTCGTGGTGTTCAAACTTTTGCTGTGGTGTGTTCAGACTTTTGCCGTGGTGTTCAAACTTTTGCTGTGGTGTTTTCAGACTTTTGCCGTGGTGTTCACAAACTTTTGCCGTGGCATTTTCATACTTTTTCCATGCTTACCAAATCGTTTCTTCGTCAGTTTCAAAATAAAGTTAGTTACCTAACACTTAAGGGACTAAACTTAAGTAAATATTGACGTATTTTTTTAAATTGTGCAGTATTGACTTAAAACGTTTGCCTTGATACTTGTGGGCCACCGTAATTTTTAGCAACCAAGTCAGGAATTTTTTAGTTGCAATCAAAGGAAAGTCAAGGGGTACCCTATCTGGGGACTTAACTTTAATTGGCAAATTATCTTTATCGTGAAATGTTACTGATAATCCCAAGGCTTGCATCAGTTGTCTATATGGCCTAGGAGCTAAACAAGGGAAGTGTGGAAAATGGATCTTGAGGCTTAAGAGGCCGTCCGTGTAAGGACCGACCACTTGATTTTCGGCCTAAAATAGAATTCCTTCAAATTTTCTGTGCAAGACAATTGATCCATATGATAAACAAAAATAGCAATATTTTGGCTTGTAGTGTTATTTTTCAATATTTTTGGCGATGATTTCTGAGAATGGTCCAAAACCGTCCTGTTTCGAGTCAAATTTAGGCGTCGCGCTCAACGCGCTGAAAAATTACGCTTTAACTCAAATAAAATACAACTTGTATATTACTTTATTTTATGTCTTGTCTAAAAGTTGATGGTAAAACATTTGAAATCAGACTTAATTAATTGTGATTTTTTTAAAACACCCCATAAAGAGCCTTCACAAAATTCACGCAGGCATGCTGTTGGTTAAAGAGGTAGTTCTCAAAAGTATAACGTGATCTGGAGCCCTGAACACTATCCACGATTAGTACTAGGGTTGGTGTACCAGAAACAAGAAAAAAAGTTTTGGGCCCTAAGCTTTTCGAATTTCAGGAGTTTTATCAACATAGCCTATATTCAACAGTCGTAACGTGCGTCACGCAATTTCTCACTATTGTGCTTCCTAACTTTCCCACAGAGAATATTTTCCTAGGCTGCAAATATTTTCTAAACTAGCTTTCCACTCGGAATAAGGGATGGACAATCCTAAATTTATCAAATATTGCCCCAAAATTAAGAATTAAGAAGGTTGAATAATGAGCGGCTCCGGTGTGAGTTGTCTTCAGTTCCGTCTTAAACTGTGCAAAAAGCTTCGAAAAGTGGTTTCCGTGATCTGGAGCCCTGAACACTATCCACGATCAGCGCTAGGATTGGTGTACCAGAAACAAGAAAAAAGTTTTGGGCACTAAGCTTTTCGAATTACAGGAGTTCTGTCAACATACCTTAAGGTTACTATTGTTAGCGGCTACTAATTTCAGCGATTTTAGCGAGTTGGGTGAAAATCGCTAAATTTAGTACTCACTAAAATTTGTCTCCATTATCCTCTCCCCCCTCCCACCCCAAAGGAAAACAAAATTAAATATACCTTGACTTGAAAAATTCTTTAACAAATGGATGCCGGTAACTTTTTTCTTTCTGGCAATGCAAATGGTCGTTCAATTTCTAGTGAGTTTGTTCTTTTACTGAACATTTATTTCCATCTCAGCTATATGTTCATTATAAACTGGTTTACACAATATCACTAATTTCTTAAATTTTTTGGAAAATCACAAAATTAAATAGTCGCTAAATCTTGTTTAGAAAAAATTGCTAAAATTAGTAGCCGCTAACAATAGTAACCTTAAGGTAGTCTATATTCAACCGTCGTAACGCGCGTCACGCAATTTTGCGCTATTGTGGTTCCTAACTTTCCAACACAAAATATTTTCCGTTGGAGCAAATATTCATGAAACTAGCTTTTTGCTCGAAATATGGCATGGACAACCCTGAATTCATCAAATATTTTCCAAAAGTTGAGAATTCAGATGGTTAATTAATTAGCGGCTCCGGTGTGAGTTGTGTTTAGTTCCGCCTGAAAGCTTCGAAAAGATGTTTCCGTGATTTGGATATCATAAGGAATGAACTATGAAAGAAACCCTTCAGCATTAAGTGCCTTAAAAAGATTATGTACGGCAAATTTACATCGACTCACTGCAGCGAAAATCTTTGCAGGGAATGTAGATTTCAATCGGCTAACACGCTGGAATGTCAAAGTTATTTTTAGGAGGTCACGCACATTAATATTTTGCCCTCCCTTAATACTTCATTTCGTAAATTGTTAGGTTGGCAAAGTGAAACGATTTCTATCAGTATTGTATCTGTTCCATTATTGGTTTCTACTTTTGAAAATAGCCCATATGCCTTACCAGTTTTGTTCCTCAAATACTTCTCAGTCTTAGCTGAATTCAATTTATGCAAATTTGTAGCAGCTTTACATGTCGCCGCGTGTCAAAACAAAGTTGATTTCAATGTGGTAAAATTGACCAGAAAAAAGAATTGGGTGTCTAGTTTCCTTCCCTCTGCTGCCACTTCTATTAAGAAATACTGTATTGTTTACATCGATGGCGAGGAAGAAGGGAAGTAAGGAAACTGTCATTATTTATTGGGGGGGAAGGGTCACTAATTTTTGAGCGTCAGTTAGGGGAGGGTCATTACTTTGTAAACTGTATTTAGGGGAGGGCTCTGACTTTCTTTAAGTGTAAAACTCTACCAAGTGTCTCAAATGATTTTTATATCAAGTTCTTAATTTTGAAACTGATGTTCGCCCTTTCTCATGATGTCAAAACAATGGTGTTGACAAAAGATTCAAGTCAATATTCAAGTATGACCAGTAATGAGCTTTTCTCTTTTCAAAGACTGCATTTTGACTTTGCTTTTTACCTCTTTGCCTCAACTACATATTGTCTTTTGCCCTCGGCAACAGCCAAACATTTTGTCAATAGTGCCTATTTTACTAGTAAGTTGCAATAGGTATTGAATGCTTAATAGTTTGTACCTTTGATAACAGGTGTTTTTCACTGGTATAAATTGATAACTTTCCATTATATTTGACAGTTTCGAGTAAATTTCTTGTGATTTTAGAAGACGTAAAATAAATTTTCCCCGGGGAGCATGCCCCCCGACCCCCCTAAACTTTCTTGTGTCATGTGAAACAGCTGTTTGAGTCAAGGCTTCTTGGGCCTTACACATTAAGCTTGAGGCTCGTGCAATCAGATGCAATCTCACACTGAAGCAATTATTTCCAGCATGAAGTAATTTTTAATCAAAGAGTTCATTTTGAAGCCAGGAAGTTAAAGTACACCTAATCAATGATCGTCCCAAAACATAGTATGTCGCTACTTTTTAGTTTCAATTCGTTACCTACATTTAATAGCTCGAAACAACAGTGATCTAAATGACGTTTTGGAAGGGCCGTATTGTTGCTCAGAATCGTGGAAAACAGATCTAGAAAGACTCGATATTCCGCAAAATTTCCTGGGAGAGAATACAAGGCCACCCTAGAGGGCACGCAGCTTCGCTCATTCCAAAGCGCACCCTTAACACCGATTTCAATTAGAAAGATCTGGGGTTGCAATCACCAATAGCAAAAAAACATAGAAAACAAACAAAACACAAGCAGCAAAATAAAATGAACTGCAAACCAATGGTTTTAACAACATCAAGAAGCTGTTTTTTGTATGTATATATTTTAAGGGGAGGGTCACAATTTTTTAGACTCCAATTTGGGGAGGGTCACAATTTTTTGGGCTCCAATTTGGGGGAGGGTCACAATTTATGAGCCCAATTCTTCCAAGATTTAGTGGCCCTCCACCCCTGATAAAGAATGACCGGTCCCTAGAGTTGATAGTATAACTAATTTCACTCAGCAACAAAAAAAGGGCGACTTTTATCCTTTCCTACATTTACAGTAATACATGGCTTTAAACCATTTTCATTTTCTCAGTTCACAGAAAACTATTAAAAGTTTTTACAACAGCCGAATGCATCTGCGAATAGATGGCATTTGAACGTTTTTTTCCTATTGGCGATAGTCACATTCTTCCAAGAATGAGGACAAGTTCGCTACTAGATTTTTTCCGATCTCGTGAACCAAAGGGAATCTCAAAATATCTTAGTATCTCCTTGAGCATAACTACACTGAAACTGTCAAGACTCTTGTCTCGTGCCAGGTCACACAGGCAGTAAGATTGGATGCCTGGGACTGAGTTCTGCAGTGACGCTCTCCAGCACCTCACGCCTTTCTTGCTCTTCCTCCTTTGCGTACACGTCCTCCATCTGAACCTCTTGGTTCCCCTGCTTTCTTTGTGTGGCCGCTAGTCTCGAAAAAAAGCCCTGTACTCGACTCTTCGTTAGCCAGTCTTTTCTGTCAAATATCCGCAAACCATCTGGTCTTCTTGCTGTTCTCATGTCTGCAGCCACTTTTCCGGGATCTGCCTTGTTGCCGGTTTGCTCTCGAAGGTCGAATTTCGTCGTTAGGTATTGTCTAACCTCAGCAGGAAATCGGACACCTTGATTTCGCGCCTTGTGTAGAGCCCAGCCAAGCTGTAAGTCACTGCAAGAACTAAGAGCTTGATATTCAAATTCGTCTCCGCGCTCATCGCAATGTGCCACTGGTGCCCTGCTACTTCCCTCGTTGTTGTCAACAGTGAGGAATTTCTCGGCCCAGTCTCTTCTGAGTTTGTCATACACCGTTTTGGACCCTCCGCGCACTTGGCGGTGCTCGCCAACATCAAGATGATTCTCAAGCTCACTGACTTTCTTAAAGACCATCAGACACCCAGGCTCAGGGCAAGAGAAAAGACTGCTGGTTTCCTCACCATCAGTTGATTTGGCGTTATGGATTCGTGCTTCCTTGACTGGGAAAAAGTCCACATCTATAACAAGATCTGTAGGACCCTGAGGCTTGATGATGATGTCTTGGTAGGGAGTGAGCCTCCCTTGCCCTACACCATAAGCTCTCCAGATCCGAATTCCGTTTGATTCAAATTGAAAGTTATGATATCTGCTGAAATGATCTGTCTTTTTTACTTCAAGTGTCTTTTGAGTCTCATTCACTGAGCAAACACTGGCAGTTGTGCCTCGGACAGGATGTTGGGAAAGTGCTGTACGCGTGTCCGTTGCAGAAAGAACATCGTGTCCCTCATTGCAATAGCATCGGATAGCTGACTTCATCGGGCAAAGGATCCTATCACAGACATCTTTCCCATATTGTGGCTCGGAAAAGTCGTGCCGTGTGACGGTGATACCAACTCAGTTCCCAGCATCTCTTACGGCCGCCACAAGAAAGTTGTTGTAGTAACAGCCTGCTTCGTCACTTCTAAGGTTCACCTGCGTAATGTGGGGATGTTCCTTCTTTAAAGCCTCCAGTGTGTTCTCGATGATCAAGCAGACTGCATACCAGTCCTGCTGGCAGGAATCAAGGATGTGAGCATATGATTGCAGCTCAACCTTGCCAGTGCTGACATTCTTGGTTATGACGGTGGATATATGCCAGCTGAACCCTCGTTTTCCGAACCATTCGGACTGCTTCTCAAGATATTTCAGTTGAAGGAATTTCATGGCCCAGTCCATTCTAATAATGGCTGATGTCGCATTGGCTGTTTTCAGTGAATCTTGCTTCGCCTCTTCCTGGTTTATTGAGCGGATAATGTGCGCTTTCCATAGCAAGATATCTGACTTTGCGCGGTCAAAGTCGTACAGTAGATCTTCTTGTTGTTCTGAATTAATTGGTGTCCAGCATGAACCTTTGATCCCAAGTCGAAGTTCCTGAAGTACTTTCTTCAGCCTTTGGCAGTCATCGCAAGTGGATAAGTGCTGATGTGAACAGGGCTTTTGGAATTCGGGCTCTACCAAGTCACTAAGTGCAAAATTCCTGCAGTGGTCAGCGCAAGTAGAATTATCTGGTTGGCAATTCACGCAAAATTCAGTTTTGAGATAGCGTTTTGCATCTCTGAGCTTTTGACGAGCATCAAGGCACCACTGCTTTTCCATTCCCCCTTTCTCGAGGGTTTCTACCAGTTTGTCAAGGGTCTCAAATCCCGTTGCACCATCAGCAGCAGTATTGTCCAAGCCCTGGAGCGATTTACGCTGAGATGCCTTTTGAACCTCCAAGATTTTAAACAACGTAGACCTACTGAGTGGCTCATAACATTGTTCTTTGCAGTACTCCAAGTATTGTTCAATCATTGTAGATCTGGTCACCGTTCTGACAACGTTTGGCATCTCTATTTTCTCGCCACTGTCTAGGGTTAGTATCTTGCTACCATACGAAACGTCTTGATAAAAGTAGGGCCTGTTTGTGAATTCTACAAAGTGGTCGACTTTTCCCATATCAAGCCGTACACGGTGCTTTAGCGTAGCTTCAGGGATAGTACCAGGCCCGTGTAGTTTGGCATGAGATCGTGCTTGCTTTATTTCCCACGTAGTTAGTTTTCTGTATGGCTGGTGAATTTCCTGCAGCTTACTTATTGGATATCTGTAAGCGTTAAGGCTAAGTATTTGTCTCCTTAAATTCCTGGTCTTCGCGTTCTT
Source organism: Siderastrea siderea (assembly GCA_964030785.1). NCBI lineage: Eukaryota > Metazoa > Cnidaria > Anthozoa > Scleractinia > Rhizangiidae > Siderastrea > Siderastrea siderea. The sequence goes on from OZ034967.1 coordinate 34,373,885, forward strand.
ATGAGCAGTCATGAGTACCACTAGATCATCGGGTATTGGACCTTCACACTTTTCTCTTTGTGCAGAAGCCATTGACTCGCACAGCTCCTCTCCACTTCCAGGTGCTATTACACTACACACCAGCAAACAGTCCTCACTGGCCTTTTGTAGCACATTCAACTGTTACGCCTTGCTCAGGTTATTCAACGAGGTTTTCAGTTGGGAGGAAAGGGGTTCACGTTTAATTTCCTGTGCGGTAACATTTGCAATCGTGTCCATAGCTGAGTTTATATGCATCAACTATGTCAGTAACCAAGGGTGTTGATGGAGAGGTGACTTCTGATCCTGGAGTCCAGCATGGGGTCTCGGGGATATTGTGAGGAGTTGAGGGCTCACGGAATGGGGTCGAGATGACGAGGTGGGCAATGGTTTCCACGGCACCCTCCTTAGCAGGTCTAAAAAACAAAGCGCATACGCTTAGCCACCGTAGACTACTTCTGAAGGCGACAGTAAAATATATTTTTTTCATCTTTATGAAGGAGAAATATTGTGCCCCTACATACCTTTGAAGGGGTGCCATTTCTTCAGGTTCCTTGGGGTACAGCCAGTCTGTTTTTAGGGCTACGTCTTCGGCGTGTTTCTTTCTGCATGTTGTGCAGATGGCTAGCAACAAAAGGTAAGTGTTACTCGCCCTAGAAAATTGTCAAGCATCCCTGCAAAATGCCCTGGAATCTGCTCTCCCTTCTAATGTCGGATGATCGTTTGTTCTTCGGAGCCTCCAGGGGGGCTACTCAAAAAGGTGTTATACAGGGAGGTTCCGCCTAGAGGTCCAACCCCTTACCTTTTCTATATACCATTTTGACGGATAAGGTACCGCTTTCGTATACCTTTTATTGAAAAAAGGTACCCCTTTCATATACCTAAATGACATGACGTATACCTAAAACAGGAAGTCTTATGGCCTTTTTTGTAGCGTTTAATAAATTAAAATGATACAGCTATAATGTGTGTCTGTTCGAAATATTTTTCTTTTTTTATTAGAGGCCCTTTTGCATTCCTTATGACAGATTTCCCTACCCTTTTATACACTTGATGGGAGGCGTGGTGGCCTAATGGTTAGCGTGCTAGACTCTGGATCGAGCGGCCGGGTTCGAGTCCTGGCCGGGTTCAATGTGTTGTGTTCTTGGGCAAGACGCTTTACTTTCATAGTGCCTTTCTTCACCCAGGTGTATAAATGGGTACCGGCAAATTTACTGCTGGGGGTGACCCTGCGATGGACTAGCATCTCATCCAGGGGACAGTAGAAATACTCCTAGTCGCTTCATGCTACGGAAACCTGATGGGCCACTAGGCTCGTATACGGGCTTTACCTTTCTATATACTTAAACCTGCAAAATTTCTACCCATTAATATACCTGAAACATACAAATGGGCAGAGCCTCCCCGTATACAATGTAGGCCATTAAAGGGAGTAATCCCACCCCCCTCCCCCGAACCACCCTCCACCAACCCTCACCCCCGTGTTAGGAGCAAACTCAAAAGAGTAATTTATTTAGACACGGTTAGAAAAATCAGGTGTTGCAAACTATGTCACTAAGAATAAATTATTTAAGTCGTATTCCAATTACCCTATAATAACATTTTATCCTGCATTTAAGCCGGCGTCAGGTAAGCCAACAGAACGCGCCCAGAGCACAGTTGTTACCATGCAACAATAGTAATGACCTAGCATTTCATATTTAAGAAAGTGAAATCTGTTTCAACCTAGGGCTTAACAATGTAAACAATTTTTAGCGATTAAGAACAATCTTTAACGATAAAACTTACGGGAACCAATGGGTACAGCTTCTCCAAAGAGGTTTTTAATTTCCCTGGCCAGCTTGAAATTGATAACATGAGTTCCTGTTACCGCCCATTTCTTTCCATGATGTCTTGGATACTGGCAGGTCTTCCGGGTTTGCCAGTACTTTCCTAAGGTAAAACGATGGGCTGGACAAACCATCATATTCTTAATCTGTCCTTCTGTGAGCTCTAAAAGACCTCCTCTTGCCAGTATTAGATCCCTTTCACATGTATTTTCTCTTGACAGGTGGTGATTTGCTAGATGCGAACTGATATCGCTGTCACAGTCATTTAGGGCTATACATCCTGTATATGCTCGACTACTTCCGCACTTACCACCTATAGTTGCCGAGAGGGAACAAAATCCTGCCATTTCACAGAACGAAACAACACGAAACGCAAAGAGCAAAACTATCCCTGCCGTAATGTAAGCATGCACGACATCAACTGTCACAAATTTGCATAAGTTACATTTAGCACTAGGGCAGTGCAAAAAAAAGTGAAGAAATTAAATATAAAAGGCAAAGCTTGTAGGCTATTCACAAAACTGAAAAACAAATAATATAAAGCAAAACAAGATGTAGTTTTAGCAGCAAGCATTTTTCACACAGGTTGAAATTAACCTACTAAAAATAACTTTGATATTCCCGCTTGTAAGCCGACTGAAACCAACATTTTCTGAGAAACGATTTTCGCTTTGGCCTATTTTCATTCGTGGTACATTTTCTCTAGGCGTGCACTTTTTCTATGATAAGAGTTTCTAGCTGTTAAATGTGTTAAATTATTAAGGGCTTCTTTCGGAGTTCATTCCCTATTTATGATTACCGAATCACGGAAACTGCTTTTCGAAGCTTTTTGCACAGTTTAAGATGGAACTGAAGACAACTCACACCAGAGCCGCTCATGATTTAACCTTCTTAATTCTTAATTTTGGGACAATATTTGATAAAATTAGGATTGTCCATGCCTTACTCTGAGCGGAAAGCTAGTTTCGAAAATATTTGCTCCCTCGGAAAATTATTTAATGTGGGAAAGTTAGGAAGCACAATAGTGAGAAATTGCGTGATGCGCGTTACGACCGTTGAATATAGGCTATGTTGATAGAACTCCTGAAATTCAAAAAGCTTAGTGCCCAAAACTTTTTTCCTTGTTTCTGGTACACCAACCCTAGCACTAATCGTGGATAGTGTTCAGGGCTCCAGATCACATTATACTTTTGAGAAATATCTCTTTAACCAACAGCATGCTTGCGTGAACTTTGCGAGGGTTCTTTATGGGGTGTTTTAAAAAAATCATAATTAATTTTTAAGTCCGATTTCAAATGTTTTACCATCAACTTATAGACAAGACATAAAACAAAGTTATATACAAGTTTTAGTTTATTTGAGTTAAAGCGGAATTTTTCAGCACGTTGAGCGCGATGCCTAAATTTGACTCAAAACAGGACGATTTTTTCGGTTTTGGACCGTTCTCAGAAATTGTGGCCAAAAATATTGGAAAAAACACTACAAGCCAAAATATTGCTATTTTTGTTTAACATATTGGTCAATTGTCTTGCCCAGAAAATTCGAAGGAATTCTATTTTGGGCCGAAAATTGAGTGGGCGGTCCTTACACGGATGGTCACTTAAACTGGCAATTGCTTTAACTCCCTTCCCCCCCACCCCCCCCCCCACCATCGAAAAAAAGAAAATACACCTTTTTTTAAATTTATGCTCGAAGCTCTTCCTTAAACTCATGCATGTTTGCCTGGGGTCCTTGCAATGTGAAAAATTTGAGTCAAATCACTCCTACACTGCTTAATCAAATAACTTCTTGGAACACCATTTAATGTCATTGACAGTTCATGGTAGGCTGCATCTCCCATGCAGCACTTGTCCATTACGTAAAGAAGAACCCTCACAGTATCTTTGTCTTTTAGTAGTTTTATTGATTTGCAAACATGTATAACGAATATTATCAATATTAATGATAATTACAATTACTTATTACTAACAGTTCATTTAATTTACAATTTAACTAAATTAAATTTTGACTTTAAAACGAAAAAAAAGAAAATGATAATAACAACAAAACAAAGCAGAGAAAAGATACAACTAAGTACAAAGACGGCATTTCCACAAACAGGTGTTGCAGTAACAATCATTTAAGTTCGTTAATTAGCTTCTCCCACTTTTGTAAATGAAAAAGAAGTTTATTTTTTTCCCTGGCAATATGGAGCTCGATATTGAAGACACGTCTTGTCCTAGATAGATAGATAGATAGTTTATTAAAAATTACATCGCAGCCACCAGGCTGAATTACGTAATTATTTACAAGTCAATAAAAAAGATCTATAAGACTACGATAATATTCATAGACATAATCTAACTTTAAAAGGATAATAATAACAATGTTTCTAACCATAAAATATAAATATTGGGGAAAAAAAAGAACTATATACATAGCCATTAAAATATATCACTATAGTACAAAGCTTTAAAAAGGTATAAAATGTAGTAGGCGTCTACAACGTTGCCTGTGCCGTGCAAAACGGTATGAACGATTTGAGATACCTTTTGGTATTGATCTAGCAATAAAACCTCTAAGTGTAGGTAAGCTATTTTGACATTTCCTATAGTAGATATAATATTTACCTAATAACAGGATATGATTAATTAAAATGTAGTCTTTTACGATATCTAATTTTCCAAAAATGACATATGGCTCGTTAATTATCCCAACATGAACATCATTATCTCTCAGGACAAGACGTGTTTCCAAAAATTAGAGGTTATCCTACAGGAGAAAAGTAAATGCTCGACAGATTCCGTTGCCTCTTGACAGAAAGTGCAGTTTGGTGATTCAACTACACCAATTAAATTAAGTTACTCGTGTGTAAAGATTATACAATTTAGAATCTTATATTGAAATTCCCTGATCTTAGCGTCTAAAGTGCATTGAAAGGCCAATGTATAAACCTTTTCCCAATCAATCTCTATATTTGAGTACTTGTTTGTTAATTTCTGTTTAGCACTGGGCGCAATTTGTTTCTGTTGCAGAAAGATTTGATAGATCTGTTTAGGAGAGATGCCAAGGATTGGTACCACATTACCGCTTGCTATTTTAATAGTTGGAATACTTGGAATGGGGTCGGCTACTGTTACGTCAGTAGAAGCTGTAATAAGTGAACGCCATTCTGTAGGAATCGAGTTAATAATACTCATCAGGAAAAATCTTTGTTCGGGGTTGATAAGTGAAGAAATATCGCACCTCTTCAGTCAAGGTTGGAACTTCCTTTAAGTCATCTAGAAATGATAAAGATAGACAATTACTCTTTGTAAAAATTGGAGTAAAAGGATTGTAATTCACTCATAATTGATTTGGGGTTAACTACTATTGTTCCATCGCTTTTAAAAATCTTACGTAAACAACTTTTTTCCTTATTTGATTTTTCCAAATTCCAAAAATATTTATTTTTTCACCTTTTTCATACCAAGTTGCACAGGAACGAACAATAGCACTTTGAGTAATGTAATCATTGAGTTGGTCATATTCCGCCTGTAAACATTCCAAGTCTTCAACATCTTGTGTTGATGGGTCTTTGTGGCATTTTTTGGTGCAGTTCTGTAATTTTTCTTCCAAACAGATATCATCTAGTATTTTGACCGATTCTTTCGTTTTCTTGACACCTCCGCTTTTGGTCAAAGATCACGTTAAAGTCTCCTCCAACAACAAGAGAAAAATCCGAGAATGTAAGCGAACTTTTCAGCTCCTTGGCAATTTTGCTGAAAAAATCACACTGTTCGGTAGATTTATTTGGTGCATAGATATTTAGAAGCACAAATGGAGAATCTTGAATTAAAGCCTCAAGGAGAATGTAGCGACCTTCAGAGTCAACCTTTATGGATTTCAGTCTGAAATCTAGCAGATCTTTTACAAGAATAAGAACGCCCCTACTATGATTGGTTTCATGGGAAAAGAATATTTCACCTTTCTATTGATTTTTCCACACGTTTCCAATTCTGGGGTACTAAACATTATTGGTGGAAGATTTGAACAGCCAATTAAAATAGACTTCCTTCTATCAAAAGAGCGAACTCCGCGAGCATTTAATGACAAAAGTTCAAAGGTAATGTTTTGTCGCCCCATATCCAAAGAGATAAACTGTCAACTTCAAATGAGAAAAGCTAATGCTCATGGTTTTTGTAAATAACAGGCACTCAGTTGCCGTTGCCGAGCATACGCAAATAGCTTAACACATCAACAAAATAAAAAGATAACAAACAAAAAATAAAACACCAACACTTACATACATTAAGTTAAACATATTTCTTAAAAGGCCGTGCAACAAAATTATGGTAATTACGGCCTTTAAGATTTGGGACAACAGCAAGGAGAAGTAAAATTTGAATAAACTCTTCTTTCTTCCGAAAAATAGCATCACAAAATAACTAATGCGGATTATTTAAGTTGACCTCCAAAACGATACAACAAGAGACATTTTTAGTAAGCGAGATAGAACTAGACTTCCGGCGATTTCGCTTTGTTGTCTGAGTCGCTAGTTCTTGTTTTCTTTTTAGAACCGTAAAGGAGGTCTTCCATGTATAGAAAAAACCGCAACAAAGCAATGTTATTCGGGAGCGGGAAGAAACACGTGCTCACATGGCGAGTGCTTGACCCAATCCCAAATGCTGCCATTGTCACTGTCACTGCTGTCATATCCCAGATCAGATTCCTTGCCTTCCTTGTCTTTGACCTTGATAGAGTCAAGTAACAACCGAAATGATTCTAAAAACCATAGGGCTTTTTCAGCCTCTGTCTTCACTTCCTTTAGTTTTCTCCTCGTCTTCCCCCGACCTCGAGGAAATCAAGTTATTCTACCAGATTTTGATTTTTCTTTCGGTGTCTTTTCTGATGTGTCCTCTAGTTCCTCTAATCGGCACTGCTCTTCCATAAGTTCCTGAAGAAGTTCCTCTCATCTGCTATCAAGCTCTTCAACTTGCCTTTTCAGATGTTTATTCTCCTCCTTGCACTTTTCTAAGCGAGCCTTCAATGAACTAACATCTGTAAGTTCCTGCTGGAAAACGTGAAGTACCCGTTCTTTCTTTAGGAAGTTTGCCCTGGTCAGTCCATGTAAACCCTTTCCTTGCATATATACTTTTGACGCCAGCGTCCATAAACACTCCTCGATTCTTTCAGTCCCAGGTTTAATTTCGAAAGGTAAGTGTGTGGTAAGTCGCACCATTTTGAGCGAGAGTTTTTGCGGTAATTTTAGTGGTAGACATGGACTAGCTGCTTGTTGTTGAAACGCATATTGTAAAGGTGATGAACTGCACGAAGTTTGTAAGTGAAATTGTATTTTATCTCGCGACGAAAGTTTGTCAGACATTATTGCAGCGAAGGAATAAATTTTTCTCCGGGAAAATTGTAATGTACCGCCAAAATGGTAGTGTCCACTGACCGCAAGGTTTGGGTGTGGGCTCATATTTAGGACACGTTGATGCCCAAAATCAGCAGAGAAAAACAGAAAGCATGCCCCTGTTAAAGCTGCTGACCAAAGTGATCGATAGATATTTTCAAAATGGAAGAAAAAAGCTTTCAAATGATGCCTTTTGAGTGATATTTGTATGGCCCGGCATTCATAAAAAAATTCCGAGTATTCACAATGGTTCTGAATTTCGTAATGGTTGTGAAATTTCCGAATAGTTCTGAGATTCAAAATGGTTCCAAAACTTTTCAGAATAGTTTGAGATTCACAATGGTTCCGAAATGGAATGGTTGCGAGTTAAACGATATGGTTCCGACATTTTCTGCATGGTTCCGACGTTTCAGAATATTGATTCTGGAAAAAGGAAATAAAGGCCCCAGGAAGAAACTGATAATAAGTTTTAATATGTTATTTTGTTTAGTTGTCATGGTGACGCCATGGTTACCGTCGATGGTAATCCTAGGCTTATTTTGTAATTGTGTTAAAGAGTATTGTTTGTTCTTCTTCGATCAAAGATGAAGTACCATTGGTTGTAATATGGTTGGAGTTTCTGTTTCATGCTCGCTGTTTTCGTCACAAGAAACGATTTAGATCGTGTTATGAAATAAAATATTGTATTTTCCTTATCTCTTGTGAAAAAAACGATAGAGTTTCTATATTTTCAATGATTGATGCTCATTTAACCTAAATGAAAACTTAACAACAGCTTTTAGTGCGGAAAAAAAATCGATATCACCTGAACAATTATACTGACTGTTCGAGGATTACAACATATCTTGCTACAATCACCCCGCACGAGGCGATTAATACTGAGGCACTAATTTTCGTAATGGCCACCGCACTATTTTATCACCTGAGCAATCATACTAAAGCAGTTTTTCTCCTCAGGCTCAGCGAATATTGTGGAATAATTATCTCCTTACACACCAAACAGCTTTCAGCAATAAAGCAGAGGATGGATTTGCAACAACTCAGACAACCTCATTCCCAGGACTTCTTCCCTTTTTTGTTGCAACTCAGAGTAAGGTTTCGTGTCAGGAAATTATTCAAATACCTCAACATCGATAACTCCAGACTTAAGTCCATACACAAAGGAGTATTTTGTCTTTTTTTGTTTATTTACCAATAACAGTCATTGAGATGAGTGATTAAATTAATATATATTTTTAAATAATTATTGGAAAAGATAAACATACAGAGGCGTAACAAGCAAATGGGATAAGTAAATAACATTCAATGGGATGAGTTAAAAATTTTTCCATTCTTTCAACCACAAAAGAGTATAAAAAATAAATAGTGGGAAGGATGGTTCTCAATCAATGATTCATTAGAGACCTTTAGATTCGACTACGAGTACGAGTTTTGGCCGCGTGGAGTCTGGAACTGTTGACGTTGCACTCGTACTCGCTGTCGTCAAATTGAAACGTTTAGATGTTGCAAAACGAGTGCGAGTTTTGTGTTGGGTTCCTTTTCACTGCAATGTTTTCAAAGAAAAATATGTTAGCAGCATCCCTGATGCTCTATCTCGACGACGTGTTGGATGAAGAGCAAGTGATAAGCATTTTTAGTCACCTTACCAGGAAAAATCCGCCGTTTCCATATTGGAAATTTGATAGAATTGAAGTGCAACTGGGAGACATGTCGGAAGCCGAGGTGAAAGTGGAATTCAGATTTGGTCCCTCCGAGATAGATCTTCTTAGTCAAGCTCTCAGAATACCTGACACATTCTCCTGCCCGAATGGAACTGTGGCATCCGGAGAGGAAGGGCTTTTAATGCTACTGAAGAGATTTGCGTATCCGTGCCAGCTCAGTGACATGGTTCCTCGTTTTGGTCGCTCGGTTCCCGAAATAAGTTTAATTTTAGCTGAAGTAACAGACCATGTGGTCACTCCTCAAGGCCATCTCCTACAAGACCTCGACCAGCCCTGGTTACAGCCGCAATACCTGGAAGAGTTTGCCCGTGCAATCCACCAGAGAGGCGTAGCCTTGGACAACTGCTGGGGGTTCGTCGATGGCACTTTAAGACCGATCTGCCGGCCTGGAGAACACCAGCGTGTGATGTACAACGGCCACAAACGAGTGCATGGTTTGAAGTTTCAGTCTGTTGCGGCCCCGAATGGAATGATTGCCAATTTGTTTGGTCCTGTTGGTGAGCACACATGTTTTTATTTCAGTACAAAAAATGCATGATATGATATTGCCACGATATCGGTGCCTTCCACTAGCAATGCGTGTCTCGCAGTACTTTGCGAATGTAGGGTAGGGGTGTATTTGAGTGGGAGAGGAAGAGTTTATTAGTTTTTCTTAAAGTTTGTGGATACTCATTGTTTTCTTTCAAGTGAACGTGTTTTCATAGCATACTGTTATCGTGTGGTCCAATGGTGTTATGCGGACCACTGAGGAAACACGACCATTTGTCAATTCCAATATTTAGAAGAATGAATTGAAAGGTTTTTTGGCGATTAAAAAAGCACATAACTTGGTTCAGAATGGTGGTCATTGAAAATATTATTTCAATACTGTAGTGATGTGGTTTGCTATTTCTAGCTTCAATTTCAACCCTGACAAGTCTATTATTTTCAATTGCCAATTGTTTGAGTTTCTAGTCTCAGAAACAGTTTCCTTCTGCATTTTGCATTTCAAACCATCATATGCTAAAACTAATGTTAATTATTTGGGTTTTATTAACAGAAGGAAAAAGACACGACTCTGCAATGCTGAGGATGTCAGGACTACTGGACCAGCTGGAGCAGTACTCCTTCAACCAAACTGGCCACCCCCTCTGCATTTATGGTGATCCAGCATACCCTTTGAGGGTTCACCTGCGGGCCCCTTATAAGAAAGGTCACCTTACAGCGGATGAAGAGGCGTTTAATTTGTCAATGAGTAAAGTTAGGTCATCCGTCGAGTGGGTGTTTAATGACATTACATCTTACTTTGCTTTCTTAGACTTTAAGAAAAACCTCAAAATGGGACTAAGCCCAGTTGGAACAATGTATTCTGCATGTGGACTTTTACGAAATGCTCTTACCTGCTTTTATGGCTCTAGCACCAGCACTTATTTTGATTTGCAGCCACCAACCATCCAGGAATACTTTCAGTTTTAAGTAATAGCTTAAACCTTTAGTAATTAAATACAGTAAAAACCCGCGAGTAAGAACCTAACATTAAAGAACCTGTTAGGCTAAAATTTGCAAATTAGACCCCCTTTTTAAAAGAACCTATTAAGTGTAAAATTTGAAAACAGGTTCTTATTTTCTGAAATTGATTTAAAATGTTTACTTTTGGGAACATAAGTTTGGACATTGGCTTTACTGTACATGTATACAATGTCATGTTCTGAATGATTAGTGCTTCATTTTTACATAAACACTTGTGTGGTATGCAAATTTTATACAAATAAAAGGCTGAATATCACTAAAAGTTCTATTAGCAACAATGTAAATTTTTCCTCAGAAAATAAGTACCTGTTAAGAACATAAATAGCCTAAATTTGTGTTACCTACCATTTATGTAAGAACCTGTTTAGGCCAACCTGGAAAAAACTAGGTTCTTAGTCGCGGGTTTTTACTCAGTACGCCAAATTGCAATAACATTGTCATAGAAAAAAAAGGTAAATATAAAATAGGAATTATTTAGTGTAGTTTCATAACTGATAGCATTTACAGAAAACTCATGAGCTTTTATCTGCACACTTTTTAGAAGTCTCTTTGTTCCCTTTAACAAAGAAACTGCTAAAGATGCCGACTGGAAAAACCTGTAATGTTTCACTTATGTCAACAAACCCGTACACGAATTTTGGAGTTGTTTTGGCAATGTTCATTTTAAGACAAAATCACTTCCACCCTTTTTGCACCGAGCCCTTCAATTGCATGCATGCGCTTAATTTATTCCTATTTGACTTTTTCCTTTTTTCTTTGACAACCTTATTGCAAATATTAGGTGGAGACCTTATGCTTGATAATGTCATTTTCCCAAAATTCGACACTATAAGCCAAGTTTATGTGAATTATTTTCAACCCTCTACAATCTTCATGCTGTTTTCCCCCTTGCATTTACTTTTATCTTTGTCGCTTTAGGAATTCATTCATAATACAGTTTTCAAGTTTGCAGTTTGAAAGCGAGGCTTGGTGGTAAAACTAGTTGGTTTGACATAAGGGCTATTCATGGTTCAAACAGAAATCCTTGTAATTGCCAGATTCTTATTTGAAGTACCTAAGTAATTCCAGCTTCAGTGGTGTTTAGAGTATTTTGAATTTCCCCTGCCTCACCAAATTTTATACATATAGAGCTAGTGTGACTACTCTTATAAATGCTGTTTTAGTAGTGCTTTGAAGCAGTCATATCAAGGGTAGATTAATGAATTCATAAATGGAAATTTGATTTCATTCTCTGCTACAATATTACATTCTTGAAGTGAATACTTCAGTGTTCAAATGGTGACTCAATTCAAATCAAGTGGCAGACAGTGAACTCATACACATTAGAATTTGAAGGCTTTGTTGGTTCTTTGGAATTATTTTGTTGTTTATTAGCCAAAACAAAAACAACAACAAAGTCCTATATATAACTTGCAATCATGTACATGGAATATGGCAGCATGATTCAACAGTTTCTTGCTGCAACAGCTGATTAAATGTTAAGTAACAAAATTTAAGTTTCTTGACAATTTGTCTTGTCTTTGAAAAATTTTGTACATTTAATATTTGTACATTTAATGTGAGAAAATATGCACATAATTTAAACTTAACTTTTTAAAGAGAAAATTAATTTTTGATGTTTTTGAATAGTTCAGTAATAGTATTAAACATTGCCATGGTCATCTGTTGTTGCTGTTGTTGAAATTGCTGCTGTTGTTGAATTAGCATGTTTTGAAATTGCTGTTGCTGTTGCAGCTCAGCTGATCGTAATTCCAATTCTCTGCTTCTTATCTGCTTCTGATCCTCCTGATATCTCTGCTTCATTGCCACACTTTCCTGCATCATGTCAACCATGCTTGTTTGACTCTTCCTCTTTTTGGCTGACACTTCTTCCTCTGAGTCATCGCTACCAGCAGTGTCGGTTTGGTTTCGTTTTTTTGTTACACTCAGCCTCTCGGTTGCTTTTTTCTCATCTCGGCAGCTGTTTGCTTCTCCTTTGTGTCCTTCACTTTCTTTTCTTCTTCATACTCTAAAATCCTCTGATGGATTTCTGTTAAGGCCCTGTAGATGTCGTCGTACTCAACATCTACCCCACTGGCTAGTTTCTCTTCCCTTTCTCTCTCTTTGAATTCGCTGTAAAGTTTTTCGAACTTTTCCCTCACTGATCTTTGTGTGACCTTCATCCCATGCTGTGTTAAGGACTCTGCAATTTTCGACCAAGCAGCTCCTTTTTCTTTTGAACCATTATTAAATTTAAATGGTTCTTCCACTACTATTTCACTCAACAGAAGAGCTTCATGATGCTTTTTCCAAATAAACAACTCCCGTTTGCTGGTCATGACTTCTGCATAAAGAATAATTTAAAAACAACATAAACTTAAGTTAATTAATAATAGCGTTACAGACAAGAGTCAAATAGTACAGAAGTCACAGAAGAAACGAACACAACGAACGAGCCTACATTTTTCCAGGTAGGATAAAAGTGGTTCTTTTATAATTCTTGTGTAATTAGATTAGAAATAGTTTTACCGAGCTTTTGGCGTCTGTGACAAAAATGTCGACTCACACAGTTTTCTAAAAAAAAACCCTGTAAACAGCTAAGTTTTGGTCTATTTTAAAAGTACTAATTGAAAAACATGTCAGCCAACTCAAAGCCAATGCGCTCAAAACAAACCAAAATCCGCAGAAGCGTAGAAGTTTAATTTCATTTTCGTCCTATTAAGCACTCAGGTTGTTTTATTTTAAGTTTTAAAACTTCGGGTTCGCAAAGAGACATAAAAATATTGGAAACAAAGTTTCTGAAATTAAGAAAAACCAACAATTAAGGTTTTCGCCCAGATAAACAAACAACTTGAAAGCAAGGTTAAACTCGGTTTCCTCTGCCCGTTTCCATCACAAACATTTTATTTTAACATGGACATACCAGGCTAGGCTGTGTTTTTTTATGTAGATTAAAAATAAGGTTAAATAAACATGTTAGAAGCAAAAAAACTCACCTTTGTAAACTCGTCCTCGAGACGACGACTTTCACAGAAAATCTCGTTGTCGACGAGCGACCGGCAACGAGTTGACTGAGTTGCGTGACGCCGTGAAGGCTAGTGCGCATGCTCAGTACGCGCGCGCTTAAAAACTCGTACTCGTAGTCGTACTCGGAGTCGAATCTAAAGGTCTCTATTCTTTTGGTCAAACAATTTATTTGATAATCGAAAATCCAATGGTGGGGATAGGGCAAGAGTAAGGCTGAAGATTGCCTCCTTAATGGAAACAAATACAACAAAATAAACATAAACATTTAAAAAAATGTTTTAGTATGCAACAAACCAACTTCTAATCCATCCCCACTTTCTTCTTAGCAAAAGAAATTTCAGCATAGTCATTACTTACTTCAACAATTTTTGTGTCATGCATGTCATACGATAACCCTGCAGATACATTCCCTAAGTAAACAAACAAATAAATGGAAATATAATTTTTGTTCTTCTGAAACTTTACGCCATACATTCGAAATAGCATTACAATCTTTAAACAACAGAAAAGGTAGCTTCTAGTAAACCACTGAAAAGCACTCCTATTTCTATAATTATCCATTCATTATCCTCGTCAAAAACTTTTTTACAGTGGTACAAAGTAGTGGCACTGGAATATTTATTATAACAAATATTTTATTTTTCACAATGATGATTTCTATTAGAGCGGTTTTCAATTGAATGTCAAAAGTAATTCGTGTTTTGCTTTGGTTCTGCTTTACTTCGCTTTGTCATTAAAAAAAGTTAGAAAATCTCATGCCACTTTCTCGACCAATCAGAAGTAAAACTCAAACCAATTGCGACTTGCTCGTATGCGTTTTCCCATGCTTGGCGCCGGTTACGTGTATTTGCTTTGAGTTCTGATTGGTTCATTGGGTAATTTGTGTTTGTTGTGATTGGCTGGGATAATTACTTTGGTTTTGGTTTTATGACACCCATTTGAAAAGCGCTCTATACACAGAATATAAATGTATTTTACTATAAACTTAATTTAAACGTTGGAGTTCTATCACTAAATCCATGATTTCAACACAAACACAAAATAAACAAAACAAAACAAAACAAAAAAAAAGGAATTTGTGTAAATTAACTCTAACAGGCTTTTTACAGTTATGTGCTCAGTGCCCTGGCCTTTGAATAGAAGCGAGGCTGAACATGACCTTGTTTTGTTACAAACATCCCTGCCTTTCATGTGCAAATCACGCCATTCTCATGCTAACAAGCCTGTGATCATAATCACATGCACAGGAAAAGTAGGAAGGTTTGTAACAGAACAGGTTCACCTTCAGCCTCGCTTCTATTCAAAGGCCAGGGCACTGAGAACCAAACTGTAAATTGGCCTATTGATGTCCACGATATTCGCTCAAGATTTGAAATACCTATTTACAGGGCTAAAAAGTTAAAAGAAAAATATGCACTTCTTCAACCATTTTTGTTAAGTCACTTTCCTCCCTATAACGTTTTAGCCTTGTAAATAGTATTTTAACTATGCTTGTTTTGCTACAGTTCTGGCTTCTTTGGCTTCCTTTTTCTTGTTTTTGTTTTTTAATTTGGCTTCCTTCCTCTCCCTGGTCCCCCTTCCGTTGTCACTTTCGAATACTCTTTCTTCTCTTGTTCCTTTGACTAATCCTCGTCTGTACAAAAAGAGCAAAAGAAAGAGCAGGGTTAACAGTAGTTTTGATGTGTAAGAGAACATAGCTTCACTGGTGTTTCAAGTACGACCTATCTGAACATGCTTATGTCCATGAAAGAAAGATCAATTGCATGTTTTAATTGATGATATTAAACGGTGATTTGACTACAAAAAAAATCCATACAAAACTTGATGCTAAGGCTTTGTTGTATTCATCCATAACATTTATTTCTACACCCCTTTAAAGCACTCTCAACCAATGTTCTCCAATGTTCTATATTAATCTAAGAGTGAGAAGTTAAACATCTGGTACTAAACAGACAAACAGAACACACATTAAAAACAACTGATGTAAAACAGATTGAATGGCGCAGTGGTTGAATGTTTTGTTTGCTAAGAATGTTTGCACATAATAAAGCTTGTTTATATGCCTCACCTTGTCTACAGTCTTGGTTGCTTATTTTTAAGTTTTCCCTTTCTGCTCCTTTTCTTTTTTTCCTGGGCTTCACACCAGCATCAGCACCCACTCCAACCTCTACACTGGAAGCACCCTTAGCACCAACACCCGCAGTATCTCTGGCACCTGCACCCACCGTATCCCTGGCAACTGCACCCACAGCATCTCTGGCACCTGCAGCATCTCTGGCAACTGCACCCACAGCATCTCTGGTACCTGCACTGACAGTATCTCTGTCACCTGCACTGCCAGCATCTCTGGCACCTGCACCCACAGTACCTCGGGCACCTGCACCGACAGCATCTCTGACACTTACACTGACAGCATCTCTGGCACCTGCACCCACAGCATCACTGGCACCTGCAACCGCAGTATCTTGGGCACCTGCACCCACAGTATCTTTAGGCTCTACAGGTTCCTCCTCCAATGTGTCATTATTGTCCTCATAGCCAAAATTACCATGGAAACCTTTCGAGACAAAAGAAAATTACAATAGCTGCGATACAAGTACTTCCTTATCAGACTTAATGGAATAATAACTGGGTTTAAACTGACTGACCCAATTGCATTGTGGTTCATTGTTGGTAATTAAATAACTCACCAATCAGGTGAACAGAAAGGACTTGTCATTTATAGAACAGTGGTCATCTACAAAGGTACACGGTAAACAAGCTCATTGACAGAACAGTCCACCACCACAAAAAAAACAAAAAACAAAAACCATATATCAGTAAATCCACAAGTAGCATTAAAGTTCACAATTAATTGGAATTATTGAGTTACAGCAGAAAACCCGCATGTAAGAACCTACACTGGTAGTGGTTTAAGAACCTGCTGGCAGAAATTTTCCATTTTTATACCCAAAAATATGAGAACCTGTTTAGCCAAGCAAGATCAAGCAGGTTCTTAAATGTGGGTTACAGTTAAATTATGATAAACATTTTAACCAAGGAGTTTGCTCATTCCATTCATTTTTCCATTTTATTTTTTTATACAACTCTTATTATAGAAATAACACTACATATACATTCTATAATCAGTTTTGGTAGGCTTATCATAATACAGTTGTGAATAAATACCGTATAAATTAATTTATTTTTCTGTCAATCAACAACTACATCTCCTTCATAGAAATTAAGAATCTAATTAAGAACCTACTTACCCTAAAACTACCCCAAACACAAGAACCTATTTTGCCAGACTTAAAAAATGTAGGTTGTTACACACGGGTCTTAACTGTATTAATCTACTTAATATAATTTTTTATTGTAACCACAGTAATTCAATTTTACGGACAGACTGAACACCTATCCATACAGACCAGTCTAGCCTAGGCCCTACCTGCGTGGTGCATTTGCCCCGGGGGCCCAGAAGATATTTTAGGTGCACAATATTCTCCAGTAGCTATACAATTTTTTATTGATTTTGAAAGCTAAGTCTTAATCTTTACAATTTCGTGAAGCATATCACTAAGTTTGGGCCAATGATTACCATTAGCTGACAAATAAATGAGCTCAAAAAAATACTTACCGGGCCAGAAAAGTTATCAGGAGTTTCGAGAAACGGGCCCCTGGGATGAAAACTATATTTACACACAAATGATCCAAGCCTAGCCGAGCTCAAGCCCCACCTGCCTGTCACATTTGCCCCCGGGATTTGGACACCCTGGGCATTAAACTGTAATTACCCACAAATGATCCAAGCCTAGCCGAGCTCAAGCCCCACCTGTCCACAAGAGACCAGCCGAACTCAAGCCCCACCTGCCTGTCACATTTGTCCCTGGGATTTGGACACTTAGGAATTTAACTATAATTACCCACAAATTATCCAAGCCTAGCCGAGCTCAAGCCTCACCTGCATGTCACATTTGCCCCCGGGATTTGGAGCTCAAGCCCCACCTGTCCACAAGAGACCAGCCGAGCTCAAGCCCCACCTGCTCATCACATTTGCAACTGGTATTTTGGCCCCTTGATAATACTGCAACAGCAAAGGGGCACCTGCTTTGGTCATAGCATCCCCTCCACACTGGTACCCTGCAGTTTATGACATTAACATTATATAACCACATTTTGGAAACTGAACACTAATGAAACTCACCGTTTCATCAAAGGTATCTTTTGCCTCTTCTGCTGTCTATGAAGTAGAAAATTTGAAATGAATATTTTCACAGACACAGTTGAAAAAAAAGGTGTTTCTTCTCTGTGTGTGTGTGTGAAGTCTGTAAGTATATAATTCAGATTGCCCAAAATTGGCAGGAATGTACATTAAACAGGAAGGACATTAGAAGTACTTCTCAAACTTGAAAACTATAGTGCTCTAGATGACTCATAATGTGCAGCTGTAATCAGTCAGTGAAAGGGGTGAACTTTTGCGATAAATGTTACCGAAATTAGGCAGAGTGACGAGAGAGACTTACCTAAAAAAACCTTGACAATTACCTTACCAATTCTTGCACAAACAGCCTCTCGTTGTTG
This sequence comes from Siderastrea siderea, assembly GCA_964030785.1. Taxonomy (NCBI): domain Eukaryota; kingdom Metazoa; phylum Cnidaria; class Anthozoa; order Scleractinia; family Rhizangiidae; genus Siderastrea; species Siderastrea siderea. The sequence goes on from OZ034967.1 coordinate 34,391,905, forward strand.
TTCATGGCTTCACTGTGTGAAATGACTCTCAGCGACAGTGGCCGACGCAAAGAAAAGTACAATGGCAATTCTTCTAGGCTCCCGAGCCAATCATAGACCTTTAATAATCAAAGAAAGATAGGTTATCTTTTTTAAAATTCTTTATTTATACAAACATATCACATACAAACTAGTACAACAACCTCCCCACCCAACCCAGCCCTACTCAACCCAAAAACATTTCTTTAACTTTCACACACCCCATTTATAAAGGTTATCTTCGTTATAGCTGAATTCACTGTGTCATGGATAAGTCACTACTCACTCAATAGAACACGTAAATAATTAGCAGGTTTTCAGACATGTGGCTGCATTTCTTTTCAAATATGGCAGAATTGTGCCAGTAGGCTTATCACTTTTGTCGAGAACCCTGATTGTCTTAAAAAAAGGATAGAGAGTAAGTAGAATTACTCAGCATAACATACATGAAAAGGTAATTATTGCATCATTGTTACATCCACATTACCAAAGACTCACTTGATACAATGCACCAGTGCCAAAATGCCACTGGTATATTCTGTCTGCCCACTGTGTCTTAATCAAAATCTCACCCCTGGATGGCAGGACTCTCTTTCTTCGTGAACGTCTCACCTAGATAATCATAAAATAATAGTTAATTTAATTAAAAGTCCACATACAACCTAGTATACATTACTAATTTATTTATACATGTACTTATGTATAATTTTATTCAACATTTTTGTCATTTCATTTTATTTCAAATAGCGATATACAACTTGACAATGTACAATTGATCGTCATGTCAATTTTAAAATTGTACAATATAAGTTAACAGCAGTTTGACTGCATTGCATATACTTCTTCAACATCACTGCTTTTCACTCTTTCATCTGTGACTGAAGGTGTCACACTGTTCTGCTTCTCTGCCACGAGTTGAGCTTTCTGCAAAATAATTATTAGTAGTTTAAATATAAAAGCCACATTCAACCTCATACAACTGTGAAATAATTCATGATACAGTCTGTTTATTAATTACCTCCTGATCAGCAAGCAAAGGTTCTTGAAACTACCTGTTTTGTTCCTCTCTCAGTTTTCGAATGTTTTCAGATCTTTCCCTGGTCATGACGAAAGGAAAAAAATCAAAAGGAAAAACAATCAATCAGAAGAATGATTTCTCTTTGGATCAAATATGTCAGGCTTCAACATTCATTGGATGCTTTATGAAAATGTAGCTGATCATGCAAATGACAACTACATGCAACATGGTTAAGAATACATAATCTAGGATAACTATTCAAACTAAAGAAATTTTTGTTAATATTTGTAAAGCCTTGTTGTATAATGGAATAAAACATCCTATTATTAAAAAACTATGCAAACTTGCCAGTTGGTATGCCGCTCTTTAAAGTCAGCCAACGAACTCCTGAACTGGTCAACAACTGCAGCATCATTCAAATTGTCTGGGTGGGATCATATCACAAAACACAAAAAAAGAAAGGATGATATTGGGAATTTCAACACTGGGTTGTGAAAGCATCCTGAATGTGTCCAATGAAAATTAAAAAGTGGTGCACCTGTCATAATAGAATTAATTTAGAGTAACACCATATGACACTGAGCAATTTACAGCCATTTCAATGACATAGCTTTTTTACATTCTGTTGTCTTACGTTGTCATTATATATCATCAGTGACAACACATGTATTGGGTAAACATGACTAATACCCACGATAGGAACATACAGGGCTCTGCGTATAGAGAAATAACGAGTCATTGGTTTTAAGTTGTGACGTTATCATGCCTGAACAGAGTTCACTTTTAATTTGGTATGTACATTGTCTGGTGAACGACTGATATTTGCTGCCCTGCACATGTAAACCTCTGTTTCTCCTTTCAAAAAAAAAAACAACAACAACAATATATCTCCTCGTGCAAGTCCAGGGGGTGTTAACAATAAATTATAAATAAATATGTGGTCCATTTTTGTTACCTCTTCTTGTTAAATTCATTAGCAACTTAAACATGCTGCCAACTTTTGTCACCAGCAGGGCCAGGGAATCTTCAATTTTATCTCTTGGCAACAGCTTCTTCACTACTCATAGATGACAAAAAATATTTAATGAAAACAAGTTAAGAACAACTGGGCTAGGTTCACTATTGAAAGATCTGTAGTAATAATAACATTTGCTTACAGGTCCTGAAATCCTCACTCTCTCTCTTTAGAGGCCACACAGCAGTATGAGCAATTGCAAGAGAGTAAAGCTCTGCATTTTCACCAAATAACCTTGAGAAAAAAATATTTAAGTCTCATGTTTGGATTGCTAAAATCCCTTTCCCATCAATGCGATCAGATCATGAAAATACATGTACATATACTAGTACCTGAGAGATCCCTGTGTATTGTTATTCCACATTAACACCAATATGGGCCTCCCACGACTTATTGACGCTACTTGCTGCATCTAAGGGGAAAAATGTAAAAATTTTTCAATAGTGTATTGAGCCCTGACTGTGATCAGCAACACATTTGCCCTTGTAATATCAATGATTTATCAATACCTGCATGATCTCAGGCTTAATCTCATCGCAGTTTTACAGCTCTGCCAAATCTGGACTTTTAACTTTGAAATATTTAATATCATGTCTAATAATATCATCATCACAGTAGTTGGTAATGTGAGTTTTATGTTTTAATTTATTTTGATCTTAATTTTTAGCTTAATATTAGTAGTGGAATATCTGGAAACTAGCCATATGGCCTAGTATGACCATGTGAAATTAAGTGTCCTATAGAGGTTGCAAATCAAGTAAGTGAATGTAAAATGTTAGGGCCACAAATGTATATTGACCACTTCTACATTGTAAGAATAATGCAACTCTAGAGGGCATGGTGAAGGCAAGGCTCGTAAAATTGTCTTCAGGTCATCTTTGCCACCTTTAAAATAAAAAAAAAAACAGGTTTTATATGTACATAGTTTAATCATTGCAAGTCTGCACAGTTGCAATACAGTTTTACAGCTCTGCCTTGAATGAGTTCTGGCACATCGCAATTAATTAGTAATACCCATTTGACTTACAAACAGAGAATCAATGGTAAAATTCATACAATTACTGATATGGAATCTATTTTTTGTTCCACTCTGGCACAGCTTATATAGTTGGCTTACCTGCAACACAGACATCATTCGAAGTGGATGCAGGGACAATTTGACCTATGAGAAAAAGTTAAATAATAGGAAAAAATGGTACCAGTTTGGAATGTTGTTAACAGGCTTTCAAAATCAGGGGGTATTAGGGTCTGCTAGATAAAAAATGTCAAAACAAACTCTTTCTAGACATAACTATAACAATTCCTCAGCAGTACTGCAGCCTTTGTCAAATGGTTGCAAGTTTTGGTTTCACTGAAAGGGAAGACTTGAGGTAAATAACTATTGACTGTATGTCAGGACAACATTTCACACTTGCACACACCTTGAATTTCAGCAGAATCCACATTAAATTCTGGAGCACCAACCACTGCAACATTTCTGCCACTTCTTCTTGTGGATTTAGTTTGCCTGCCTGTAGACAAAAGTAAATGCATAGAATCATGTAAGTGCTATTAAAGCACCAATGATTATGCAGATTTTATTTTCTAAGAAATAACTTATCGATAATTCAAAAACATCTCACCTGTACTGCTAATGCTAACTCTTGTCAAGACTACATCATCGTCACTGCTGTTGCCTACTTGATGACCATCCTCTGTATCATTGCCGGTGTCGTTCTCATTAGAACTTTCATTACCACCACCATTGTCTCTGTTGTCATCATTCAAAATATTACCATCATCAGCGTCAATACTGTTGTCATTCCCATTATTTCCGCTATTACTGTCTTCATTACCATTGTCATCGTCACCTGTGTTGGTGTCATCATACTGGCGTACATCACCACTTACACCATCACCATGATTTCCACCCGCAGCATTATCTCTCGAAACATCACCAAAATTATTAACCTGATCAGCACCATCCCTACCATCTGTAACATCTCCATTACTAACGGCATTGTTCCTCGAACCATCGTCACCATTAACTTGATCAGCACCATCCCTACCATCTGTATCATCTCCATTACCAACAGCATTATTCCTCGAATCATCGCCATCATTATTTACCTGATCAGTACCATCCCTACCACCTGCATCATCTCCATTACCAACGGCATTATTCCTTGAATCATCGTTGTCATCATTTGCTCCAATAGTGCCATCCCTACCATATGTGTCATCTCCATTACCAACAGCATCATCAGTTCCATTGTCATCATCTGGCTGGACAACCGAGGGATCAAATAAACAATGATGAAATAAACAAACAGGAATAAGCAAAAAGTGGGGGCAAAAAAACATTGTATGTAACCTGCGATCAGGCTTTCTTTTTTTTCGCGGCGGAGGGAGGGCGAAAAAAAAAGGAAAGCCTGATACAATTACTTGTTGAATCATCTGCCGCCCCCAATTAAAGTGTCTGTCAACGAGAGTGTCAGCAATGCCATCAGATAAGAGTGAGCCAATCACAATTTACCGGAAGTCGCTTCGTTGGCGGGAATCAGCAGAGGCGCGAAGCGGGCACGAAGTGTGCAAACATTTGTGCAAACTGAGCTTGCAGCAAAAGTGGTCAAATTTCTTGGTCTATTCAAAGGTTTATTTTGGCAATCTTAATGGATCCTACATGAGTTATGCGAAAAAGAAGAATTGCTATCTCTGTGAGAGCAGCGTTTCGGTTGGTGAAGGTACTGTTCCTCTTTGTAAACCCACCAAAAACAAGGAATTCTGCGGAAAAAGTTTTTGCAAAGCTGGAAGTATTATTCTTTCCGATTTGATCAAGAGCGTCGGAATAAATTGTGAAAAGCTTACTGTGGATGACAGTCAGTCGTCAGTGTGTAAAAAGTGCGCCAGAAAAATTGTGAATTGTTGTACTTTGTTCCACGAACTTCAAGAAGTGTTTCGTTCTAAAGTCAAAACTGCTCCCGGCTTGAGGGATCTCGAAGCAGGCGACGGTGGAAGTAAGCATCTACACAGTGATAATTCTCCCAGCGGGTTAACACCAGGTTCCAAAAAGCAGAGGGATACGACTTCCCGTGAAAGGGCAAGTGGGTGTCGAGCGAAGAAATCACTCTTTGATTTGAACTCTGCTTGGTCAGAGCGGGAAAGAGTTGAAGATTCGGTCGCGAACTTGATGTGTTTGCCTGTGGCGAAACCTACTATTAAAGATGATCATTCGACGTCAGTTGTCAAGGTAGGTCTTTAATTCCTTTTTTTCAGCCGACTTAATTTTCATAAATGAGACTTACAGAAAGCTAATTTTGGCGGCTGCATCTTGCTAAGTTTATAAATATGCATAAGTTTCAAAAACCTGTGATCAGGCGTTGTTGTTCTCGCATCTTTGCAATCAAGCTTTACGTATCGACCGATAAATACATTCCAAACAATGAATGTACATTCCGAAATTGTTGTGTACAACTTACAACTGTACAAAAACGTGTCTTAAAAAATGTCTTTAGCTTCCCGACTTGCAGTCCGAATAATTTGAAAGGAAAAAGAAAAGATTGAAAAAGAAAGGCCTAATGACAAGCCGCATTTTGTTTACTCGAGAATTGTTTGACGTCCTTTTAGGGTGACATTGGTGTATCAAGATATAATTATTATCACCTTACCAGACAGAGTGACAATTGATGAAATTCAAAGGCACATTTATTCCTGGGATGTTCAATTATAAATTGATTGTGTTTCAGTCGAATTGATGATATTTTTCACGTTTTGTTTTCTAGATATTTTTTTTTTCACGGCCAAAGGGTAAACACTTTTTTAATTTACTATTCATGTGATCACTCATATTCTTTTTCATATAAACTTACTGGCCCTGTGACTTCTGTTTCCTTTTATAGATTTTTATTGGGTATTCAAATGGACGAGTGATTGAACATGAAACCAGCCCTGAAGAGAAAATGCTTGTTGCAAATTTGGCATTAAAAAAATACAAAGCTGCTGCATATGGGCTTACAAAGTTTGAAGAACTAAATAGTAAAGTTGTGCTTGAAGTGGGGAGACAAGTGAAAAAGGAGATTACAAGTTACTCAAAAGACCCCTCCAGTGTGTTCAAATATCGTGGTGATTTAGAACAGCTAGCTGAGTTCAAAAATGAAAATCTAATTAAAGATGTAGAAGAGAAAATTCCCACATTGCATAACTTAGTGAAGGCATCATTTCGTACCAGCCATAAACTGGAAAATCCTGTCAACAAGAAGGCATTAATCATTTCCAGTTTCCTCAATCTTTGGATGCTAATATCTAACTTTGCATACCGAATTAACACAACCCTAGTCTTAGGAGGATGCAAGAAAGAAGAGGTAGACTGCTTCCGTAAGTTAGGTCTATGTAGTCACCCCAACACGCTGCGAAATATGCAAACGAAGGCAGCTGTATCTTTTGACAAGCCAGTAATTGAGTGGAAAAACAATGCAGTGAATCGGAACAAGAGAATCAAATTTCTTGAAGAAGTCATCGGCAATTTGAATGTAGATGATGAAAATGCAATGGAAATTTGTACAGTTGACTTTTCAGTTGAGACTGTGTCCAGATGTAAACATTACTGTGATGAGGTTTACAGAGCCTGCAAAGAAATGCTCCCACAGAACCCAGATGACCTATTCGAAGATACAGACATACTGTCTGTACTGGAAGTGCTAAAGGGAGAAAACACCCAAAAGTTCAGGTATATATGACAAAAATGGATAGGAAAAGGTATAATGATATGTGGGTAATTTTCTCCGCTGCAATAAATAATATTGGAAAAATAAATAAATATTATTGGAATTTGTAATGGTAGGCTAGATTCAGACAGGAGTAAACAATTTAATTTTCATTGGAATCTTTAATTGTTTGCCTGTGCGACATTGACTGCACAAACAACTGCACAAAGAACAGTATTAAAAAAGAATTGAGAGAATATACATCAGTGATGGCAGCTAGGTTATTAATAAATTGCAATACCCATGGTAGCACAAAAATAACATTTATTTTAGTAGTTCAAGAGACCAATAAAAATTGAAATAGTATTGTATAACAAGTATGGCAATAGTTGTAATTATGATATTTTGATTATATACATAATTAGCCAGATATATTAGCAAAAACTATTTTTTTTAATCCTTTTTGGCTTTGCATTTGTAGGATTGTGGGTGATAATTGGGACATGGAAGTAAAGGCTAGATGTCAGAGCAAATCAGATAACAACAAATCGCTACATTACTTCCACGCGTATGCTGTGAAAGATAGGGTTGTTTCTGAGGGTTTGGAAAGCACACGCCCACAAAAGGGTATTGATGAGGTGGAGATGCAGGAGATATTGCCCACTGCTGAGGTTCAGGAATCTATTATATCAGACCTTGCGCACATGATTCCTAGGGTAATTGTTCAGTATCTGTCACCCTACAAATTATTCAGGAAGGCAGTTCAGTATCACATACCCCATCCACACTCCCAAGAGATGGCAGGAAAGTCAGAAGTGGTAAGCCTTCAACCTTTTATGGACTGTGGCAATATTTTACAATTTGTGTTAGTAAATATGTGTATTCCTGGGTGTGTAAGACTTGCATAAACATTGCATTTGGAGATTGTGCAATTGAAGAAAGTGATACCTTAGCAATTTTTGTATGATCATTGACGTGCTTTTGTATGTACTGGTATCTGTTTTCATATTTGAAATTAATTTCTTGTTATTTCAACCCTCCAAGTTAAGACCATTTAAGTCGCCATGGCGACTAAAATTTTGGAGCTGGCGACTAAATTTGAACCAAGGTCGCCAGCCTGGCGACTTAAATTGAGAGGAATTATTGAAAGCATCAGCTTAATTTGCTGACTAAAATTTTTCACTGGCGACCAAAACTGGTGGCCAAATAGCCACTAAGGAAAAAAAATACACTTGGAGGGTTGTATTTGCTAAAATTATGTTATGGCCTTTTACTATAATTATATGGGAATCCTTTTGCCACATGGCCCATTTACTGCAGGAGCTTATCCCAGTTTCTGTAGCATTAAGCGGCTGGGAATATTTCTACTTGCCCCTGAATGGGATGCTAGTCCATTGCTGGGTATCCTGCTAGCATTGCATGTATGTAGCTGGTACACATTTATACAGCTAGGTAAAGTAAGAACTATGAGAGTGTCTTGCCCAAGAACACAACACTGACCCTGGCTGGAGCCCAGACTGCTTGTTACCAGATCCGGGGCACTAACCATTAGGCCACGACACCTCCCTAAGTAATTTTTTATTTAATTGTCTTAATTCTTATTTAGTCATGTTTGAAAACTTTTCTTTCTTTTGCAAACTAGTGCCCTCTTGGTATGCAATTTTTGAACCCAAACAAAGCCTCTGACATGGCCCAGATTTTGAAAGAAATGCAGACCAAGTATGTCCCCACAAATGGTACTGGCAATGCAGACACTGATCCTCAGTTAGTTCAAAGAGTAATATTCGATGGAGACCAGCTCACAGAGGAACGGGCAAGAAATTGCCAGTGGGCCAACACATTGGCAGAGGGTGAGATTGATCGATTAGACGGTATTACACCGGCATTTAAAAAAGATCTTGCTTGGGGTAGGCTCTGGTATCCAGTTGCATTATTTAATAATAATAATAATAATCATCATCATCATCATCCCCAGACAAAAAGCATCAGTCAACTACAAAAGATAAGGGTGTTATCAAGCTAAAACCTGGCTACCCTTTAGTGCCCCAGGACCATGGTTTGGTCTCGGCCCTAAGAATTTAAGCAAACATTACATGAGAACATAATAATAATAAGAAGAACATTTTAAAATGCGCAAATTTCATAAAATGTTCAAATGCTTGTTACAAGATTAAAAACGGAATAAAAAGGCTAAAAGCTGTATTTTATTTACAGAAATAAGTAGAAATGTCTATACTGTATGAGATAAATAGATGTTTGGTAGGAAATGCCCTCACCCCAACAGGTGTGAATTCCAAACTCTTCCAAATGGAAATTTTTGAACTGAAATGTTTTTAATCTTTTTAACTCTTGAATTTATTTTGTTCAACAGATCTTCATGAAGCTTTTTTTTAAAGAGAGCTCCGCTGCAGAGCTTGGCACAACATGTGCCTCAATGAATCGCACAGGGAAGTCAAATGCCAAAAAGGGGCCAGAAAAAGACTACAACGCATTTCGCGATTTAACTGATCGTGAAACAGAAGCCCATATCATTGCTAGGTGGATGAAATTTGTTGGCATGACAAGCATGGAAGGTACTTTTAACTAAGTAGCATAACAAAGGCAATAGTATTGTAACTAAAGTAGGTACAGGATGATTTGCAATGAACGTTTACTAGTTAGCAAACTTGAAATTTTTTTAAGTAAGTATTTAAAGAATTAATAAATTTTAAAATAACCATCAAGACCTTATCTAAACAGAGTATTCCAAGTACTACTGCACAGCACATAATTTTTATCTTATTTTCTGTTGACAATAAAAATTATTATGTATTGCTTTACGAAGTAATACATGGCCTCCCCTATAGGCCTCGTGGCTTTTTCTTCTTCTGGAGGTATCCTTATAATATTTTTTAATCTTAAAATAGCTAATACTTGATGCTGATGCTAATGCAGCTGCTGATGATGATGATGACAATAATTGACCTGTAAACATGCACTATGTGCCATTTTCTCCTAGACTCTCCGTGTAAAAGACAAATTCCAGATGCCACTGATTGGGATCTCGAAAGAAAGAGAGAGTGGCTTCACAAGGAAACGAGAGCCTTTCTAGATGAAGTTTTCCTCCGGACAAGTCTTCCACATGATGTTATCATGCTAGATGAAGCCCACAAGCAAGGATTTACTTGCAGAGCAACTGGCTGTGATCTCCAATTTCCACTGCAATCTGCAAGAGTAAGGTAACTTGCATGTTAACTTCGTTTACATATCCTCAACATCCCAAGCACTAACTTCTTTGTCTGGAAGCATGACCTTAATGAAAATCACTTGTCCTCACTCTTGAATTATTTATTTACAAAACGTCTCCTGCAGATAGAGTGTGGCAGGAAATCAAGTAGCAATGTAGTTTGATTGTGGTATGTATTGAAAGGTGATTGGTGCCTTGTGAAAATTAACTCAAAACCTTGACGTTAGTTTCATGAAGCTGTATTTGTGTGTTTAAATGTTTGAAAGCTTGTTCTTTCTCCCAGGCATGAACAGCAAAGACATAGATTAGTTGTCGATAATGGAGGTGATGATGACCGCGACATGTATGGATACTACAAGTGCCGTGGTCCATGTAACCTTGTCTTTGCAACAGATGCAACAAGAAAGAGGTAATTTTTCGAAATCATCAAATACATGAATATGAATATGTGTGCCACATTCTGTTGATGGTACCAGTACTTGTTTGAAATAAATACATGAACACATAAGACCTTTAAATTTCCGAATTTAAAATATATAAAATATTATCCAATCATGATATTCTTTACCAGGTGATATGTATGCTTCATGTCTTTAAACCTTTAAGCCTCAATATCCATATGTACACATTTCTATACATTTTTATGGCACTGCTCAGAGAATTTTGTCAAACATGAAATCTATTTCCCTCTGGTGATCGTTTTGTTTATTCTCATAACTGCTTCTTTTGATTTGGTACGGATATCAAGAGGAGAAATTTCATGTTGATCACTCTTGGATCTTGAAGGGTACATCCAGAGGCAGAAATCAGTCAAGCGGAGGAGACAGCCACTGCAGAGGTTCCTTGCAAGGATGACTTCATCTTCAATTATCATAACAGCAGACTACAAATCGGCTTACTCTTTATGAACATATCTGATGCTATCAAGGAGGGAGATGGCTACCGCCTTGTCAACTGTTACAAGCTTGTTCTTTTGTTTACATATAAATTCAGAAATACCAAATATACCTATGGCCGTCTCCTTTTTTTTTATTCAAATCTCTGCAGTTCTGTCAGAAGATGAGTCATTTTGCTTGATTACCAACAGATTTGTCAATTCTAAGGGTAAATGTGGGGAAAATATACCTCTTGATTTATTTATGGAGCATCTGAATCTTCTTCTTAAGAGGCTGGGCAAAGGGATGGGTGCTAACATTACCAAGGCATCGTTACAACGTGCAGCGCAATCAGTCGTGCCATTAAATAAAGTAATGGATACCATTTATAAAGACTGCAACAAAGTGAAACGAAGTGGATACCATGGGAGTAAGGATCCACAGGAAGCAGTTGCCATTGTTGTAAATGACCTGCTCAGGGGGAAGGTGTTTGACAAAACACTTGGTAGGCAGGGATATCCCTCATTTCCAAAGTTCAAGTCTAATGTTCTTGACATTGATTACAGGGATTTTTTTCAGTGGGCCAAAGACAGGTTTTGGGAATGGAAAGGAATTTATGAAGTAGCAGAACATTAGTTCTTGAATTTGCCTTATGACAGTTTATTAATGCTCCAGCTAGCATCCAGTGGAAAATAAGCCCTTTCCTTCCCCTCCCAAATAACAGATTAAGACACTGAAGAGTGCTGCCCTGCCAAGAAATGATCATTAAAATGTCATGCCTGTTTGAAATGAATACTTTTAATGAATAACATCACAGTGGCACAAAGAAACATGTACATGTATGTAAAAACTTTATGAAAAATTGAACTCTCTATATACAATAATGCTTTAACTCAAGAATTTAGGGAATATTACGATGTACATTTTGTGCACTTTGCTAAGGATAGACAAAGTCTCATCCAAATGTCAAAGACTACTACACATAGATCTTAGCCCTTACCTTAGCAACCATGTTTAAGTTGCTTGTAAGATAAAAATTTTAATGGGAGTGAGGAAGATATGCTTTTTGTTTAGCCCTACGATTTTATATTAGGTTCTATGAACATGTATATGAACCCTTAAAATGGTTCATTGAAGCAAAATTAATAACTATGGTTTTATACAAAAACACAATTCTCATAATCTCTTATTAAACTAAATGGAATGGACACTGAAAATGAAAGCAAAATGGGAGATTACTATGTTACAGCTAAAGACATTTTCCCTAACTTAACTGTTGAAGATGATTTTTTTGTAACACAGAAGAACATGTTCATGTGTAAATAATATTGGTCTCAATAATATATATTGATCAAAAAGTTTTGATTACTCAATAAGCATCATGTTTTTTTTGTCATTGGTTTTGAAAACACTAACACATTGGTCAACACATTGGCCTATGACCATTACGCCTTGTTTTAATACCTACAGCTAAAAACTTCAAAAACAGCTGTTCACTTTATGTATTCAGAATGACAACTGAAATGGCTGGGGAAAAATTCCACCAATCACAAAGAGGGGGCATTGGCGCTTGCTTTAAACCAAATTTTGCAAAACAATTTGGGCAAATATCATAATACTGCAAAGAAATTGGAAAATGCAGCACTTTCACAGCAAGCACATATAGCTGGGCAGCCCACAAGAGAACCATAGAAACAATGACAAAAAAATGGTCAATTCCACAAACCCCAATGTCCCCCTCTACATCTACTCAATATTTTGCATAAATTAATGCTCTTCAAAATTAAATAATCTGATGATCTAATAACTAGTTACAAAAGCAAGTCTTCCACTGAATAAAGAAGCTCGTCTTCGTCATCAAATAATATTATGTCCAGGTCACATGTAGATCCCAAGGAAGCATTAAGTTTGTTTAATAAAGGCATTTGTTCCTTTGAGTAAACAAGAGTGTAAAGTTCATCAGAGATTTCCACATCCTCAAACACTTCCTTGACAATTTCGAGGATAATGATTGCCACCTTGAGTGAGGGTGGATTACAGTGTTCAATGACATCATGCACATTGAAAATAAAATGAATGTTACTTACAATTCTGTCAATCAATTTATCAGAGAAGCCATGAGCAACGACACCTGTGTCATCAAACATGCGCACTTGGGACTGACAAGAAAGTGAATGCTGCAATTCTTTTAGGGCATCTTTAATGCACTTCTTGTCATCCTCCGTAACCTCCCTTGATTCCCTAGCTTCACCCACGCTCTCTGGTACAGAATCAAACACTGGTACAATTTCGGAGCAGCCAGCACCATCACCCAGGCAGTTGCATTTTTGGTGACAAAAATTGCAGCAGTTATGCAGAGGTTCTAAAGGTGAAATGTTCTTGTCAAAACCAATAAGGAATTTGACTCTGCAACATGATTTCAATGATTGCCTCACAGCAGTTTTGATGTCTGCTTCACATGTTCCAATGTGTTTTTTCTGGAACACTGTTATGTGAAATGCCTGATTCCCATCCCTACCACCACGCCCTGCTTCCTGGAGATGTGAAGTCAGGTTGTTCGCGGGCCCATAGTGTACAACATACTTCACATGTGGGAAGTCAATTCCCATGCTTAAGGATGTTGTGGCAAATACCACTCTCACACTTCCAGAGATACCTTCGAATGACGATGTAACAGAATCTTTGTGGCGCTTGGGAGTTTGGGAGTAGTACACGCCAAGTAGACACCTTTCATGAACTGGGCCCTCGCCATCGACATAAATTCCAGAGGTTCCCAGTTTCAAAAGGAAATGCGTGAGCAATGAGACAATGTCATTTACTGTCTTACAAAAAATTATTGTGAAGGGAGTGTCTTGCTTCTCCTCCCTCAACAATGTCAACAGCCAATTGAAGCAACGAAAGTCTTTATCTGCCTCCAAGACAGTAAAACGAATGTTGTCTTTGTTGGGGCTGACAATTATTGGTTCCGTATTTTTCAGTCCAAGGCACTTGGTTAATCGATCTCTCATTTCCTTGTTGGCTGTAGCTGTCAGGCCAAGAAGAGGTGTCCCACTTTCAAGACAGGATCTAAGTTCAATCACTCTTCCAAAGGCCTCTCTAAATGCAGCCTTTCCTTTATTGCTAAGCCCTCTATGAAGAAAAAAATGGTTACTATAAGTAAAACAATGAAGTCTATAATTTTGTAAACTGTGGTTAAAAAAATTATGATTTGCTCCATTTCTTGTGTAGCCAACTTTGAGGTAAATGAGTGGTAAAAGGGCAGTGGAATTATAATAAATAATGAAAGTTACGAGATATTAAATGAATGCTTATAGACTTTTATATAAATTACAAGGTTTTCTTTAGAGTAAATACATGTTAAATGAATGCAATTGGCTCTTTCTCGCTATCTTCTCTCCGAAAAAAAAAAACAGAACAGAAAGCTTAATAGGAGGTTAACAAATGTGAACAAAAAACACGACAGAGACAACCAGACGTGCAAAGTACTATTAAACACTAAACAATAAAACATTTTAAAGGTTATAAGGCCTCTACTCCAGAAGACAAAAGCAATTGAACCTACCAAGTCGCTACGGTATGGACTTCATCGACAACCAAAACCTTTGTTTGGTGAAGAGCGCCAAATTGTAGACATCTCCTCCATCTATCACTGAACCACTGTTCGGCGCTCCCATACACAATGTCGAACCTTCCTTCTTCGATTTCATTGTCGATCTCAGTTGTATCACCAATCGCTGCAGCGCTGATTCCACAATTCAGCTTTTCCAGGACAGCCACTTGTTGTTTTCGAATATATTCCAAGGGGCTCACCACAACAACAGTAGTTTTTGTGTTACATTCTGATCCAGCACGCATATTTCTCAACACCGAAGGGATCAACTGATAGATGACGCTCTTGCCGAATCCCGTCGGAAGCACCGCCAAAACATCTTTTTTTTTCGACAACAATTCGTCGAATACACTCCCTTTGTTCGTCCTTGAGTGTCTTGTGAACAAAACTCTCGAGAGATTTCTCTAAAGCTAGAGAAAAGTCGCTCACTTCTTCACCCTGCTCAACACCCGCCATGATGAAAATCATCTACGCGCGATATTTTTTGACCGGAAGTTACACTTGAACTCGATTAGCCAATCAGGATTTAGCTTTATGTTGCCTTTTGTTTCCCGACCAATCAGAAAAAAGTCCAGATTCTGGACTTTTTACAGACGACTCAACAAGTAATTGTATCAGGCGTTCATTTTTCCGTTGACTACACCGCCGCGAGAAAAATAACGCCTGATCGCAGGTTACATTGTATGAGACTATGTTAACTGGAAACAAACTTATTTTTGCAGCTAATTAACCATATTTGAATTTTTTAAGAGGTACACTGTAAATTACCTGCTAGCCCTGAAAGACTAGCATTAGCAAGTTCTTCATCAGAATTCGTTCCTGGCTCGTCCAAAGATAGGGTGTTTTCTGAAATTAAGTTGGGTTTTAAGTCGATATTTAATTGAAAATGACAAATTAATAAATTGCAAATATGCAAAGTTAAAGATATTTTTCTTACACTTGGATGAAACAGAAATGATGATTGTATGAAAACAGGGGAGGAAAATACCCAGGTCCAATTGCCCAGGGCAAGTAATTTTTGCTTTTGGGCAAGTGAAAATAGAAGTGGGTAGGTGAAATAAGTCTATTGTTAGTAGTCTTGTGAGTCCCGTCAGAAACTATTTCAAAACTTAAGACAGAAAGATGAACCAAGCAACCAATCATTGCAAACTTTTTTTCCTTCTCTGGAATATTGTACAGTCATTTGAACTGCAGGATGAAAAATTAAATGTGCAAATATAACTGTGGTGGTCTTCTTTGAATACTTATCATTGAAACAGTCAATTTATCTACGTCATAATTATTGTAGTATGACTAAAACACACTTTTTCGTGATTATTTTTGTTTGACTTCGTAATCTTGACCTAAAAACATCGCTGAATCAAATAAGACTTAACACAGTGAAAGCAAACAAGATAGGCTATGGAAATTTGTTAGTACATGAACCCACCAGCAAGTCTCTGTCTCCAAAGTCTTCCAGGATCCCGGTGTGCTGATCGAGACCTATTTAGACCTGAAACATTATAATAACAATTCACTAATAAAGTCAGAGTTAAACAGTTGCAATTTAAAAGCAAGCCTGTTTCGACTTACACTACATATGAAATATTACTCTTTAGTTTTAAGCATTACAAGAGTGTCTTTAATTTAAATGAATGCAAAAATTTAAAACATTAAGAATATACAGGAACCACATGACCTATAAACTCCAATTTAAATTAACAAGTGCCATGCTTAGTTTTTCATTTGGACTTAAAGACGGTTAAAATTCCAAAAAAGTTAACACAACAAGCATGGCTAATAAATTACTAAGTTCCAGTTTTTAATTTAGAGTGACACTCACGGAATGACAAACTATTTTTAAAAATTGATTATTCAAATTTCACTTCAGTATAACCTACCATTGACAATAAATATAATATAATAACATATGCACCTCGAGAGGAAGGCTGTGTGGGCGTACTATTGTTGCCAGCTGTACTGTTGCTCGGCTGTTCAGGCACTGGTGACTGTTGAGGTACTGGTACAGTTGAAACGTTTTTCACTTAAACATGTTGAATGACTATCATCATAGAAATAAAATTAAAATATACACATACAAAAATACATATAATTATACAGTCATACAGATGTATGCACATGCATACCTTTAACCTCAAGTAAAGGCAGCCATGTCCACGAATGGTTTGGAGGTCTCGGGCCGAGCAATTCCTTGGCTGGGTGGCAAACGACAACAAACAGTTTGCACCATCACCACGAACAATTTCAAAGTCTCTGTTCCTGTCGCAAAAAAGGTAAAATATATCAATGCAACATTTTATCATTTTGTTTAGAAGCAAATGGAAAACAACAACAATAATAATAATAATATTAATTATAGTAATAATAATAATAAACATGTGCAATCTAGGATGGATGGTACAAGACCAATAAGCATGATAGCCTGCAACCAGGCTCTCGTTTGGTGACATGCGAGCTGAATACCCATGTGTCCTTCTGGGTGGTACTATTTTCTTAGGTAATACCAGCCAAAGGGACAACACTACTAAGCATGAGAATATCTACAACATCCAAGCTGAATAGTCATGTGTCCTTCTAGGCGGTACTATTTTCTTAGGTAATACCATTCAAAGGGACAAGACCACAAAGTCTGAAGATATTTATGAAATGTGAGCTGAATACTCATGAATACAAACAGTTCCCCCCCCCCCCCCAGATGGTACTATCTCTTTGGGTAATACTTGCCAAAGGGACAAGACTACTAAGCATGAGAATATCTACAACATGCAAGCTGAATAGTCATGTGTCCTTCTTGGCGGTACTATTTTCTTAAGTAATACCATTCAAAGGGACAAGACTACTACGTCTAAAGATATTTATGAAATGTGAGGTGAATACTCATGAATACAAACAGTTTGTCCCCCCAGATGGTACTATCTCTTTGGGTAACACCTGCCAAAGGGACAAGTCTACTAAGCATGAGAATATCTACAACATGCAAGCTGAATAGCCATGTGTCCTTCTTGGCGGTACTATTTTCTTAAGTAATACCATTCAAAGGGAGAAGACTACTACGTCTGAAGATACCATTTATGAAATGTGAGCTCAATACTCATGAATACAAACAGTTTGTCCCCCCAGATGGTACTATCTCTTTGGGTAATACCTGCCAAAGGGACAAGACTACTAAGCATGAGAATATCTACAACATGCAAGCTGAATAGTCATGTGTCCTTCTTGGTGGTACTATTTTCTTAAGTAATACCATTCAAAGGGACAAGACTACTACGTCTGAAGATACCATTTATGAAATGTGAGCTGAATACTCATGAATACAAACAGTTTGTCCACCCAGATGGTACTATCTCTTTGGGTAATACCTGCCAAAGGGACAAGACTACTAAGCATGAGAATATCTACAACATGCAAGCTGAATAGTCATGTGTCCTTCTTGGCGGTACTATTTCTTAAGTAATACCATTCAAAGGGACAAGACTACTACGTCTGAAGATATTTATGAAATGTGAGGTGAATACTCATGAATACAAACAGTTTGTCCCCCCAGATGGTACTATCTCTTTGGGTAATACCTGCCAAAGGGACAAGACTATTAAGCATGACAATATCTACAATATGCAAGCTGAACAGTCATGTGTCCTTCTAGGCGGTACTATTTTCTTAGGTAATACCATTCAAAGGGATTAGACCACTAAGTCTAGAGATATTAATGAAATGTGAGCTGAATACTCATGAATACAAACAGTGTGTCCCCCAGATGGTACTATCTCTTTGGGTAATACCTGCTAAAGGGACAGGATTACTAAGCACGAGAATATCTACAACATGCAAGCTGAATAGTCATGTGTCCTTCTAGGCGGTACTATTTTCTTAGGTAATACCATTCAAAAGGACAAGACCACTAAGTCTGAAGATGTTAATGAAATGTGAGCTGAATAATCATGAATACAAACAGTGTGTCCCTCAGATGGTACTATCTCTTTGGGTAATACTTGCCAAAGGGACAAGACTACTAAGCATGAGAATATCTACAACATGCAAGCTGAATAGTCATGTGTCCTTCTAGGCGGTACTATTTTCTTAGGTAATACCATTCAAAAGGACAAGACCACTAAGTCTGAAGATGTTAATGAAATGTGAGCTGAATAATCATGAATACAAACAGTGTGTCCCTCAGATGGTACTATCTCTTCGGGTAATACTTGCCAAAAGGACAAGACTACGAAGCATGAGAATATCTACAACTTGCAAGCTGAATCGCCATGTGTCCATCTAGGCAGTACTCCAGTACTATTTACTTAGGTGATATGGTTCAAAGGGACAAGGCCAATATCTTTGATGATATTAACGAAATGTAAGCTGTGAATGCTCGTGAACACACAATATGTCCTTTCACAGATGGTACAATCTTTTTAGGTAATACCAGTCAAAGGGACAAGGACTACTAAGTCTGAAAATATTTATGTTAAGCTATCAGAGTTATAGTAGAAACCTGTAAACAGCATAATCTGAAAGAAACTGTGTAATAGAAATCCAGGTGGAAAGTAAATGAAAGATGAATATCCATATACACAGCTTGCACCCCCCCTGCCCCCCCCCCCCAAAGGTGAAGGCAAGAGCACTAAGTTTAAAAATATTTACAATAAGTCAAGTTTTCCGAGTTACCATTATACCTTATCAGCAAGGCCTGCAATGGTTTGAAAAAAATATTCAAAGTATGATTAACCTGCGATCAGGCTCTATTGTCGTTTCGCTCGGTGAAACATTCAGGCGGGACGGGCGAAACGAAAAATAGAGCCTGATACAATTCTTCTACGGAACGTCTGCCACCCACTTTTTTGATTGATTGACATTCAACAAAACAGCCAATCAAAATTTCTTCTGCTTGCATGATCCTCGGTATGCAAATTTCTCATAACGGCAATTCGCAAAAAGTCACGCAAATGTTGGCAAAATAAGAAAATCATAGGCTACGAGATATCTTCTAGGCACAAGCACTCAAATTTACACGATTGCTAACTTGAAGGTTCTGGTATTGTACATGGTTGCTCTGTCTGTCGAGCTGAAACTGAATGAAAATTCAAAACACGACGAGGTTGCCATGTACCAAAATATGCTGCATGCTTGAATCCTTTCCCATTTCAGGTGGTATCCGGAAATATTCTCTTCGCATTTCTCACCGATAGTCTGTGTAAAAAACCTTGGGCAATTAAGAGAAGTACCTTCAGTTTCATTCTTTAGTAAAGATATAAATCAAACCGTTTATAAACAAAGGAGTATTTTGTAATTTAATTTAGTTCCACAAGTGATAAATATTTGAGATTAGCAGTGAATTTTATCTCTAAACAGCAGCGAATTTTAAAACGAAGAACATTTATCATAAAACTAGTCAGATCCTTTGATGTCATTGTCAGAGATCAATAAAATGACCTAAGTGTTAAACAATGAATGAATATAAACTGAAATCGTCATTGCGACTTGATTGCGCCTCTCGCCAAACATCAGTTTACCTTAAGTTTACCGAATTATCAGTTGACTTGTTGATCATTCTTGGCGAAAGATACGTGTTCGTCTGCTGTTCGTTTTGTTTCGTAAAACGCGGAAAAAACCACTACTCTGTTCATGTTATCAATACTAGCTGAAAGCCATCAAATGAAAATTCCGAGACACGATGCGATAAAACGGAATACATACTTCACTGTTCCTATACTTCTCTGCTCCAGGTAAGAGACAGCTTGCGTCAAATCGAACGCCATTCTCAGGAGAGAAAGAAATGGTGACAATTCTCCTAGAATGACGAGAATTTATTAGAGCAACACCTTTTACTTCGGCAGACTTGTTCCTTGGTTGTTCCTTGGCGATGGCGGTCGGATCGAAATTGTGAGCGAGACTCGTAGACAATTTACTTCCGTTGACAGCTCTATTGTTAAAGGGCCAATCAGATTGCGAGATTCCCGCGGCCAAAATTTGGCCGCCGACATGAACTTCTGTGAGAGATTGTATCAGGCCCTATTTTAGCGAGCGACCAACGTAAGAGAATATGAGAGCGATGCTAAAATTCGGCCTGATCGCAGGTTAAAGTATGATGTATAAGAAGCTCATATGTCTGTATGTCCCCCTGGGCGGTATTACTTCTTAGGGTAATACCGACTAGAGGGACAAGACAACCTAGTTACACATAAAACGGAATAGACTTGTGACAAAGGATCCATTATTTCTAAGACAATGTCTCAATCGCAAAAAACACGGTTTTTAAATAAAGATTTCAATTCTTACAAGACCCTCACAAGCTTACCGTTTCAGTTTCTTAATTTGGAGTACTTGAGCTAATTTAGCGTCGGCTAACAGAAGTTTTTTTTGAAGACATTGAACAGTTCGACGCCAATTTCATGTTTAAACAAGCACTGTTCATGAATGGGGTGAAGTGTACAGTAAAAACCTTGTTTCTCAGCCTCTTTAATGCCTGCTTTGAATGCTCAGTCCGCCATATTGGATATTTGCCAAGAATTTTCCGAAAGCCGGCCGAATCAGAAAGTCGTCCCTAGTACTCCTCGGCTGTCCTTCTGGACGGTATTATTTAGGCACAACAGGGGCGGGGCAGAACACTTCTCAATTTTTTGTATACCCATGTTCCAACGATATATGACGTCACATCCGGTTGCAAAAAGCGCTGAACTGGTTGATCAGCGAAGGTTCAAGATGGACGCTTGGGGCCACTTAGTTTCTTCGTTATTTTCGCCAACAGTGAACCATGATTTTGTATATTGTGTATTATCGATGTTGCAGAGGTATTTTGCCAGCTATTTTAGCCAATATTTTGGCAAAACAAATATGCTGAGTATCATTTTGACGTTTCGCTGCGGTGAAGTCCACGTGGGATTGTCGTTTCATCACAGTTCAACAAAATTACTGTAAAAGTGTAATTTTGCTCAGATTGAGCCTGGCGTTGTCCCCTTCCATGACCTCTGCCTCTACCACGACCACGGCTCCCACGGCTCCCACTCGTGGATGGGATATTTCCATCAAATGTTGGTCCACCTTGATTTGCAAGGGTAGACCTGACCTGTGCTGCAATAGCATTCGCTGATTGAATGGCCTATATAATAACAGATAAAAAAATTAACTTGCAGTACCGGTCAAATGTAAGTTGACAGTCCCTCACGTCTCGATCCTCGAGTGCCCTATTCGTACTAACAAGTAATTATTAGGTCGAGTTTTTTCCAAAAAGTCTTTTCTAACTGGAACCAGGCAAAACTAAAAGCGTTCTAAATTACAACACAACAACACACAGTTTCCACACGTTGGAAGAATCATGAACGCAAACACTTGTCTAATGAATAAGTTGGAATGAATGATTACGATAACAATAATTTGTTGTCACTAAGATTTGCCCACAGTCTTTTTTGACAATAATATGAAAAATAACATGGTGTCAACTGTGATCGCTGACTTTCACAGAGAGCATGAATATTAATTATAATAATTGCCTTTAAATGAATTATTAATACTACTACACTTAATTATATCCTGGGAATACAGCCGACAATTTGAAGCAATCAAAAGGAAACACAAAATAATGTAACCTGTAACAATCCACTTTGATTCGGTTGCTGATTCTGATTCTGCTGAGGATTTCCTGCACTCTGTAAAAAACAAGGTCTAAAATAAATATTTGTTTGTGCTTTAAAAATCAATAATTTCCCCCTATCCTAATGAAAGAAAAACCAACAATGAGTCAAAATTTACAGCAAAAAATTCGACAGTGTTGCAGGTATACTTTCCAAGTAAATTAAATTTTTAAATAGGTTTGTACTTTGTACTTTCTTTCCTAGTTTGAAGGTCTAATGAGTAAGAAACATATTAGACAAATACAGTGGTGGTGGAAATTTTTGAATCTATAAACGTGCTTAACTCTCTTAGATGTACGGTGACCCCATTCTTTATTTTCGATAAGTCATGTATCCTTTACTGGTTCTATGCATTTTATCCAAAAACCAAAAAATTCTGAATGGAGAAGTTCTAATTTTATTGCTAATTTCTACCCAAATACGATCAAATTTTTCTACGAATGCAGGGATATATGACTTCCAATTATCCTTTTGTGAGGCTAATTATACCTAAAGAAACAATATTACTTGTAGAAATTTACTAAATAGGCCCATTTGCCATGAAATAAGTAAATCAGCATTATCTATAGTCCTCTACGTAACTTATATTTCATTCCTTTGATAACCAAAACTTCTAAAAGCAAAACATTTCCAATACACTTTATCCCCAAAATGAGCATGGTGACCCCGCAATTTTTTTACTTCTCTTATCTAACTATAGCAAAAGGTTGGAAAAAATCTGAACGTGGGAAGATTTTGGGTGCAACCGTCCTTAAGAGAGTACAGTAGTAGGAAGAGATGTCAAAACATGTCTTGAAATCCCCACCCCCCAGAACAAAAAAGCCATGCCCCATTATTCAATCACACCCCAAAAACTAAAATCCTTTTTCAGACAGTTAACAGGAAAAGAATATTACCTAGCTGAAAAAATACCTTGTTTAAAAATCATTACCTGTTAAAATGTTTTACCTAAGAACTCTAAAATCAGGATTTCAAAAGAGCAAATACTGGCACCTTGAACAAATGAGGTGGTTCATAAAAAATTGACGGTGTGGACCCAGTGTTTACTTGAACCTGGTGTTTACTCGTGGCCTGGTTAATGGGAAAACTATGTTGCCTTATCAAAAATGCCATTAAGCTTTTTACATGTGTGTTGGCCTTTCGTTCATGCAAGCTTTTCCATGGCCATTGGTTCATATTAATATCCCGGAACAAACACTACAGATGAAAAGTTGATGGGGTGTTGACGCAAGAGGGTGACAATTTATGTTCAAAAAATAACAAAAAATCTCAAAGTATGGATGCATTTCAATCCTAGACACTAGACAAAATATAAGTAACACAATGGGTTAAAGAAAAATCACACATACTGACGCAGCAGCTGAGTTATTCCCGCCGTTTGTAACACTGGCTTGTACGCCTTGGTTGTGGTTGGAAGCCTACGATTCGTGAAAAATTAAAGGTTTTTAAGAACAAACAAAAGTATTTACAAGCCTTTAAGAAACTTAGTTGGATGCAAAACAAGGAGCTGCACAGTATAAATGGCATGAAATAAACTAACTGGAATGAACTTGAAGCTTACGTTATTTGAGCTCACCGACGCTGTTCCACCATTCCCGCTGCTAGAAATGCTATCATCGCTGTTATTGGAAGCCTTACGATGGAACGTTTTCAGAATGCACTCTTTGATACTTCGTTCCGACGATGAATCTGCAGAATATTGGAAAGAGCTCAGGAATTAATTTTAAAGGAAATCTTAGCACGTTGATGTCTATCCTCAGTCAACCAAGTCAGTTGCAACTGATGCCGGAAACATGATCTGACAGAATGTGACGTAGTAACTAAGAGTTGATTGGTTGCCGACCAGCAATACAGAAGCCGATGAGGCAAGCTGTTGACAGTTTGCTGATAACTGATAGCCGGTTTGCTGTCACACGCAACTACACATCCTTGCGCAGGTCTAACGAAACGCGGACAGGATCAAGGGAAGATGAGTGGAGACCTGGGATATCCGTTGGATCTTTTTGTCCATGCGGTCTATCAAAACTATATGTGTCCAGTTTGATAAGAAGATGCCTCAATGCTTCAATTATTAGTGTCTCTTTCACCCTGTAATTTTATAGAACTTGATTTTCTCGGATCATGTGTCTTATGCTCATAGGGGGTCCAGATCGATGCATGTCTGTCGATGTTTTCTCTTGTTTATAATCCTAAATCGAAGCACAGAAACGGCACTGACAGTGATACACTCTTTTTTCTATATATATATGAAAATGTATATTTTTCATACTCAGGCTGGATATTCTTTTTTTTCTGCTGACGCAGAAATATTGTTATGGGTACAGGGCAACTGTATGGTGTCTGTATCGTGTTACATTGCACACATGCTTCATCGCTTTCACCTCAATTTTGAATGGTAAAGTAATAAATCCTGTATAAAAGAGTGTACTTTTAGTTTATTCACACACTTTTGGTCATTGTTATTCAACAACTACTACTTATTTATAGAACAAGTTGACATTTCTTTGATTATTCAACGTCCTCAAATTTCTTTCGTCGCTGTCAAAAAGAATTACGTAACACATGGCCTGAGAATTTCACGCCACTTTTAAAACCAATCAGAAGTAAATCAACCGCAACTACACACACATTTTCCCGCACTAATTAAGGCCGCGGGTGACAAGCTGCTCATGAATAAATTTATAAGGCAAAATTTTGGTGGAAGTCTTACGTTAAAAAGCTTTAGGTCTTGATCGTTTGGGAGCCAATTTCGTTGAAACTTAATAGAGGGCTTGAGGAATGTTGGAAGTGCAACAAGGTTGTTTTTCCTTTGATAAATTGCGTTTCTTTGCGATGCTTTGAGCCTCCAAAGTTAAGATTTGGTAAAACGTGACTCCGTGTCCAAGTTTTCTCCTCGTGGAGAAGACAACGCTTCTTGATTTTGCCACTAATTGATCAGTTAAAACCTCTATTGTGTCACAACAGAAGCCGATTTTGTGATTTCAAGTTCCACTGAAAGTTAAAGCCTTTAAATTAGTAAAACCGTCCTTGTTTAAATTTGAAGACTTAAAACTTCTGTTAAAAAGCCTGTTTTAAAAAAGTGCTTCTGTTGTGATAACCTACAACACACCTATTTTACCTGTCTGCTGTGTCAGTTCAGAAAATTTTATATCCACGCTGTATTCTTGGACACAAAATTGGTGGTTTTAGGGCTTCCGAAGGCTTATCGAAGAAACACGAGTGTTTAAGCCAAGAATATTTTATTATGCAAATTATGGATATAAAAATTAAGAAGCTATTGTTAACACTCCAGAAACAAACAATAGGTTGCATGCAATCTAAAAAAATCGTGTTTTCCGTCGAAAATAAATGAAAGAAAAAAGCATTGTGCTGAACCAATTAACATTTATACCACAGGCAAAATAGAACGAGAATTTTACTATCGAAATTTTCAAAGCGGATTTCTCCACTTAAACGTAGAATTAAACACTAAAACCAAAAAGAACGATGAAATCGAACTCTTCCATTATTTTCTAGTCTGTGGAGCAGTGTATATATACACAGAAAAAAACTTCACGCAGTTCCACTTACGAAAGACCCAGATGTTGATAAATACTGGACACAAAGTTGGTGATGTTGATAAATATTAGAGATAGAGATAGAAACAGTATTTTATTTTCGTTTTGTTTTGCTGGAAAAATTCTAAAAAGTTGCAATTAATGTTTCAACTAACAGCTAAAGAATAAAAAGAACGGTACAGATACAACAAGCGAGCGCTCAACGCATTTATTATTACTGTTATTATGAAAATTTTTATTTAACAATACTTAAAATGCACAATAATTCCTGCCACACGATTAAACACACGAGCAATCATTGATGCATAAAGCAAAGATTTTATACTGCAGAGCTCACTCATGAATATTTCGCGCAATGTCGCTATCATTCGTCGCACTTCGTGCATACGCTTTAAATAAATGAATACTGATGATCTAGTTTCTCACCCGCGGCCATAAGTGCAGTCATTGGGTTGTCTGCCTGTCTTGTGATTTGCAGTTACATGTCCTTGGAAGAGCACGCAAAATTTTCTTAAAGCTAAAAATAACGAAATATAGAATATAATCACAATGTCAATAATCTTTATTAGGAACAGGATTCCGAAAGTTGTTGTACTAAGGATGTGCCAGAAATAAGCCATTACAGTGACTCTAATTCTCTTCAACAGCTTGCAAGTGTTGCGTGACCCTGTGGTGTGCAAGGAAGGCCACTCTATATGTGTGGTCGATGCTTGGAAAAAGTGGTGTCAACTTCCATGAATTCCCCTAGTAAAAATTTACACATTAACTTCGTTTACTTTGTCATGATTTTTTGTAAGATGCCTTATTATGTATCAGCCTATCAGGCCAGACTTGCACATTTTTGCTTTCTTTACTCCTCTGGAAAATATTCGCCGTTTATTTTTGATGTCGATACAAATCCCTATGCAATTTACGAACATGTTTTGGTGTCTGCAAGATGAAATTTGATTACGCAGTGGCTCATGCGTTCAAGATTTCTTGAGATGTGTCATCACTGAAGTAACTATACAACTCCTTTCTTTGGCAGCGTTGGTAGTTAACCACACTCTTTACCTCCTTGCTGCACTGTGATAACTGTTGTCTGGTGTAGTACATCTCACTATGTGCCTGTGAGCCATCTCTTCCCCCTCTGCCTGCCTGCTGCATGGCATCCACCAAACTGTTTGGGGGTGAGTGTTGGATGACATATCTGACATGAGGGAAGTTGATTCCCATTCCAAGGGCATCTGTAGCAACACCACCCTCTTGAAGCCATCAGTTTTCAAATCTTCAATCTGCTGTATTTCTTTCTCCTATGTCTATCCGTGGTAAACACCAATAAGACTTACTTTGCCCTTGCTTTCAGTGCACACAATGTCATCAATAGATAACTAATAACAAAGGAAATGTTGTTGAAAGTCTTACAAAAAATAATAGTGTGTGGTGTGTCCTTTCCTTTGCTTGATATCATTTCTACTGTCCACTGCAAATGGGATCCTGCATAAGATTCTTTCTTCATCTCAATGAAGTTCAAACTTATGTTTGACTTGTTTGGAGAGATCTTAACAATGACAGGACTCACCATCCCAATAAGCTTTGATGACTCTGTTCCTTTCCTTGTTCTGCACGGTGGCTGTAAGGGCTAACACTGGCACTCCTGGTAGCAGTGACCGCAGGTCTCTAACTCTACCAAATGCTTCCCTGAAAGGATCCTTCTTCTTCTTCTTTCGTGACTGTCCTACTGGTAATCCCCTTAAGGAGAATTTTTTTTTAGAGATTTCACAAGGTAAGGAAATACATACTAATACCTCTTTAAACCCTTTGTGAATAAAAAAGATGCATTCCTTAATACCAACACTATTATTATGAATTTTGCTTCAAGTTTCCTCAACTGGATTCATACTGTTTACTCCAAGATTTCTAGTTGTGTCGTCAATGATGGCTACTTGTCAGAATTTTTTCTGTAAAAAGAGTTTAAGACAGGGGTGTCCTCTCTCGGGACTGCTCTTTGTTCTCGCTGTAGAACCTCTTGCCCACCAAATACGAATCAATGAATCAATCAAAGGTCTTGATAATGGAAATAAGATCACTAAACTCAGCTTGTACGCCGATGACAACACCGCTTTCATTCACGACAACTCATCTGCGGCATCATTATTTACTCTTCTTGATCAATTTGGTGACCATTCTGGTTTTAAAATTAATAAGCCGAAAACTGACGGTTTGTGGCTTGGTTCTTGGTAGAGTAGATTGGGCAAAGACGAACCTTTTGGTCTTTTGTGGCCGAAACAATACGTTACTGCTCTTGGAATTGTGTTCCCTTATAACGTTCACATTGTCAAGTCCCTTATGACTGCCTAGGTTAATCACTATTGCAAAGCTACTGACAGCCACTGGTGTGCCCTCCTTGATTCCATGTTAGGTAAGGTCGGAGGAACTTTCTTATTTCAATGTAATTACGATCTAAAATCTCTTGACCTTAAAAATCCTTCTCCTTTTTACAAACATGTTTTGGCAGTTTGGCAAGAACTCAATTCCAAAGATCCCCTTAATGCAATTGAATTTAAACAGGAAATCATACAGAACAATCGGTTTATAAGGATTAATGGAAAGACAATTTATTATAAAGCATGGATTAATAAAGGCATTTTGAGATAAGTGACCTCCTTGATACCGCTGGCCATTTCCTTTCATTTGAGATTTATACGATTTATACGACTTTGAAATTCACTGCAGGAAGTCGATTTTAATTTCTGGTCTCTTTTTCTCTATGAAAATCTAATTAGGAATCAATTAACAGGATCATCAATCTGTCATGATGAGTGTACTTTGTGTTCATCGTAATAAATAAGCCCTTCATAGCACAGAAAAGACAAAACAGACTACATGAGTTTATATGGCTAAAGCAATAGTTAACATACGACAGAATGTACTTTATTGTGTGATCGCAAACATTTTCAAATCCTTCAAAGGCTCGAACGTGGTGCCCTTGTCGGGTAGAACATGTTCTGTCGGCCTTCAGTGCGTTTTTGGAGCCTCACTCAGTGGAGAGGCAAACTGGTATGCAGTGTCAACTGATTGGTTTTATCGTCCGAGGGAATTAATGGCAAGCGAGCATTTTAGGCTATGACTTGGTGGATGGTACCAGAGTGCGTCTAACCATTTTTTAGAACTGTTAAGAAATACTTGTCAGCAACCCTTTCACTCCTAGAAGCAATGGAGGCCTAATTTCTTAGTCTCTGGATGAAATCCTGTGATTGTAGTATTCAAAAGGGTATGAACATATTTAGAAAAATAACATTTTCGTGAAATTTGTCCTGGCCATCAGAGGAAGTGAAAGAGTTAACATATGTCATGTCAAACTGGTAACAAAGAGAACAGTTAATGTACAGTGAGTGTTGCAAAGTATTAACTCACAGTAAGAATGTCACAGGTGGACCTTTCCGACATAGACTCTTGAAGTGAGCATGCTGTTGTCTGAGGAGTCAAAAATAGGTCTCCATATCAGTTCACACTACTTGGCTGCTCTCCCTTCTACTTTCCCACAATTGATTTCTGACATTAGAGAGAGTTGCTGGTGGCCTTGTTTCCTTTTTGCACCCTCGAGGGCAGCACTACCAGACAGCTGAGGGCAGTGCCTGCAATTTTTTGGAACCACTAAATGTTTTGGATATGTGTAGATTAACAGATCCTCGCGCTGATAGAGCTCTTTGCAGGTCCCCAATACCGCAAGTTTTAAAAGACATGTGCGAGGCCTTTTCCTTCCATAGGGGTGGTTTTAGGAGACTGCACTCCTTCACTGCATTTAGCCAAGCACTTCCGATCTTCTTTAACAAGTGACTGAAGTTTTCTAGTTGCACGCTTGTAAAAGTGAAGTAGCACCGTTTTTCTGAAAAAGAAACTGAAACTTGAAACAGATTAAATGATTGATCATCTCCAAGAATTCGTAAAGGCAATAATTTTTGCAATAAGTTCCATGATTTTTGCATTGTCTTTGATATACTTATTAGGTTGATCAGCTTAATATAGGACATTCAGCTGAAGTTTATCTTGTATAGAACACCTACGTGATTCTTTGGCCAAACCACTCATTAATGATGCGTGAGATTTTAGTTAGTTTGAATGTCATTACTAAACCCATTAACAGCAGTAATCAGTGGGGCCGGGGTAGATGTGTCTTGACTGAAAATGAGACTGATTTCCTTTTTTATGAGTAATGACCTCAAAAAAATGTGACTCAAAAATTAAAATATAATATTATAAAGTTACAAATATTCATTTTGTTTTTTAATCTAATTAGCAATCATATATGTGAATGTTCATGTACATTGATACAGTGATACAGTAATTTCACATTGACTTATAAAGATAAACCCAGACCCATAATATTGTTTCTCAGTTGTTTCTGTATATTAAGGTTACCATGTAAGCTTTTCCTCTTTGAATTGTTTCAGTGCTTCTTGCAGGATCTTTTAAGCTCACTGACAGGGACTTAAAGGACTATACAATATTAATAGCGGAGCCAGCGTGCTAGCACGTCAGCGGAGCTCCATTGCTAAGGAAATTTGGTAACCTATCAAGCCAAGAAATTTTGGTAGTGACGTAATTGACACGTGACCGTTCGTACGTCCGTACATCCGTCCGCACCACAGGGTTACCAATACACTTCATACACTGGATATAACCCTGTGCTGAATCCCATGTGTTTTTGGCGCGAAATCGCATGTTGATCCGCGTTGTAGCAAAACAAGTAAAGACAACAAAAGTCAAAAACAAATTTGTTAATGGAGAAAAAAGTTCAAAAGAATACTCAGTTGTCTTTTTGGTGGAAGGGGAAAAGTTCAATTTAGGCGAAAAAAATTAGGCGATAAAGTTCAGGTGAAAAGTTCAAATTTGCTTTGTCGGTTCTGTTCGAATTCGGTCGGCACACTGCTTGAGTTCGCAGCTTTTCGCAGCAGTTTCGACGCGAAATATAGCAGAGCTAGTGCTTTTTGTTTTTTTCTGTCCACAACCATGGTTTTTACGACGTTCCGAACACATTTTGCTAGGAAAAACACCAGTATTTTCATGCTCATAGGCAGCTTGTCATGAAGAAAGAAATAAGTATTAAAATTAACGTGGAGAATGTCAATAAACGCTCATGGCCAAGTGGAC
>OZ034967.1:34427663-34575163 GCA_964030785.1 Siderastrea siderea
CAGCTAGGTGAAAAGACAAAGGGTATCGCTTTTTTGACCACTTTTCTGTTTTTTTAAATCCTTTTTTGTTCTTGCTCGGTAACACTTCACCTCTTTTCACACACTTGAGAACTCAGATCAAATATTTCTTTTTTCATATTTTTGTAGATTATTCAATTTTCAAGAGGATTCAAGTTTTGTTCTGTATTCAGTTGTTGAAAAGAATTAAATAAATGCTTCTCTCTAACAAATGCTTCTTCACCAAACCACTCCCCTTTTAAATCACAAAAATTTAACAAATGCCCCGGGCATCTATTTGCTCATTTACGGTAGCTGAAAGGTCTAGATCACAAAGCATGTACTCTGAATCTCTGCCAAAGATTGCCTCCAGGTATAGCCCCTGCTTTATCCTCTACCTGCATGTAAATGATCAGAAGTTGCATCTGGGAAGAAGGTAATGTCAAAATCAAGCATACTTAGCTGTTTTAGTTGAATCAATATGAAGGCGTAATAGAATATAGTAATCACAAAATAATCATTTAGTATGATATTACCTTAAGTGGTCGAGGCATGCTGAGCGGATAGTCGTGTTTGTAAAGCTCTCCGTATTTAAAATGTTTTACTAACGCTTTATGGCTGACGAGACTTCATATCTTAAAAGAAAAGAGCGTGGAAGTGATTCAAGCATTTCTGATAATGAGCTGAGGTATCCAGAAGAAAAAAGATCCAGAGACTAGCCTTTGAAAGTTGACTTAGCGTCTTCTTCAGGTGACATAATTTCGGAACATGGGAAATGACTGACGACGACCTCGGTAAAAAAACTGATCTTATTCTTTCAAGTCTCGAGGCCGTGAACTGGAAACTGGAGTCAATAGGTGCAGTAGTCAAAAGCCTAGAAGAGAATCTTAACAAGGTACAAAGCAGAGTTGAAACGCTCGAGCAAGACCAGGTGAAGTCGAAGGTCGCCATTAATGAAATGCATGATGGCCTCCAAGCTTTGAATACCATTGTCGAAGAAAGTAGGACCGCCGGTGATGGAGTAAAGAAATACTGCGATGACAAATATAGGGAATTGCAGGACAAATTATTATACGCAGAGGTTTACCAAATCTCTGCTTTAAAGGTATTAAAGAATTGCCCTTGGGGGAAAAGAAGATGCCTGTTCTACTCTTCGAGGATTCTTTGAGCAGGTGCTCTGTATCCAGCCAGATGAAATCCAACAGACTTTGTTCCAACGGGTGCATAGAGTGGGGAAAACAAACGAAGACGGAAGGTCACGACCGATTATTGTGAGGTTTTTGCGATATCAAGATCGAGAATTCATCTTTTCCAAGACGAGTCTTTTGAAAGATTCCCAGTTTTGCATCTCAACAGATTTGCCAAAGGAAACCGTTAAAAGGCGCGGGAATCAGTCAAAGAAGTTGTTAGAGGCGAGAAAATCCGGTAAGCTTGCATATTTCAGCCGTGCAGAGCCCGATAAGCTTTACATTGATGGAGATTTGGTACCATTATGAACTGACTCTAATGTTTTTGTTAGCCTTCGTAGTCTTTACTCAGATGTTTTTCGATAGTCATTTAAAATTAATAGAATGAATTGAAAGTTTGGAAGTTGAAATGGTGCTTAGTGGAACTTTTTGACTATACGAATTTATAGTGTGGAAATGTGTGGAAAGATGAATCTAAAATGCAAGGAAAAATTGATATTTTTAGTGTAAAACTTAATGTATTCTATGTACTCAAGTACTTGAGTCCTAAAAGAAAGATATTAATTTACCTTTAATTAATAAAAATATGAAAAGAGTAAAGAGTATCATTACCAGGCCATCTGATGGAACCATTAGCCTTAAGTAGAGAGATCCCTGGCCAGCAATATTTTCAACTCCCGTGCAGCAAAGCCACTGGATGAAGGTATGGCAGCAGGTATTAACAGATTCCGTGAGGTTTTGTCTGTCACTAGAACCTGGTATCCTCTTTGTCCATCACTGAGGAATAACAAATGCAGTAAAGTGAGTTACACACAGTTTGCTTTTGAAAGTTTTAACACTTTTTTACATTTACAAAATAAGCAGCAAAATCAGCCAAACTTAAAAATGGGAATAGATATATAATCATCATTTGATCTCATGACAATGTATATTGTGATTGTTATAATTCTGACTGTTGCATGCATTGACCCCAACTAGTCTGGTAGCAGAGGCTGGAAAATAGGGGTTTTGCACAGCCCATGAATTAGAAAAGGTTTGAAAGCAGATTTTCTTGGAACTTGACCCCCTGAACAATGCCTGGTAGTTAGTGGAGTCAAATTGTGGTATATTTGTGCTACCAGACTAAACCTAATTTAAATTAATTTTTATTAATTTTAATTTTAAAATATATCTCTTGACACTGTAGTCCATGTGGGGTAAAACATACCGTGTATGCAAGTCTCTCAAATGAGGAAAGGCACTGATCAGAAACCGATGTGCTGCTCTTTGCTGCATCCCCCTTGGCATGGAGAGCTGCAAGATGCGGCCCTCAGATAACAGACTTTTCCTCGCATTTCCACGAGGTACTGTGATGCTTTCTTGGTCAAGCAAAACCACAGTGATCTTATAGGTTTGGTCTTCACTGCTTGACCCCAGGGAAGGTGGTGCATTTCTAACGGGAGAGGTTTCTGGTGGCAGCGGGTTTCGAGAGAAGCTTTCTCTGACCCTTTCTCCCAGGTTCCTTGTAAAGGAGAGTACATGCCATGAAAAACAAGAATTAATTAAAAGTAGAATGTGATAGATTAACCTCACACATTCCATTGGAAAAAGGAGAAAAATATGAAAAATATGTTTATTGAACTATTACATAGGAAGATAGAAGGGTCATTTTATATGTTTATCCAAATCTTGTCAATATAAAGGTTTGTACAGAGTGAATTAATCTCTTGTTTTAATCAGACCTTTCACACTGATACTGACAGATCCTTACAAGGCAGTAAACTTTATATTTTGGTTGGTAAAATAAATGGCTTTTATAATTAGGAATTATCTACTATTAAATAATAACAATAAGTTATAATTTAATGGCAATAACCATAACCATAACAATTACAGAAGAGACGGTTAAAAATGCATTAGTTGTAGCCAGGAATATTTTAATTAAACTAGAGAGGGATATCTCTCTTGTTACAATACAAAATAACAATACAACATGTTATTTACATCATATGTGGAACCAGCTTCCCCAGCATCCCTAACTGTAGTCTCTTGGCTTCCATGATGGTCACCACTGTATTCAGACAGTAAAGTCAAATGAATGAACACTTTTTTTATGTTGTTGCATGTGTTTCTCTCTCATTAAAAATGCCCAGATGTGAAGAATCTTAAATTCATCTACAGGTAGCAGGTAACAGGAGCAGAGGCTTCCTTGTAAGAACTCTTTGCACTAACTAGTCCAATTCACCCTGGAGAGGAGGCAATGTAGCTGAGTGTTTAGGGTGCTAGACTTGAAATGCGTAGGTCCTGGGTTCAAGTCACGCTCTGACCGCTATCTGGAGTCGTTTCACAGCCGACCTGGGTTCAACTTCTCGGCCACACTTGTAAATAGCCAACTGGTCTGCCTCCTGCCAGTTGGGATTTTTAACTCGTCATGTTAACTTACAAATATTTGTTTCTAAGGTTTAAATGCTCGGCCCCACTAGCACCTTCCTATAATCACTTGCCGAGAGTAAACATTTAAACAAATGTCCTTTAAAACGACATTTCTTTATTTTTTACTTTGCAAATCTAGACCTAGACCACCTGTGAATCTGTAACACCATACTTGCATGCCAGTGAATCACAGCGTGCATACCAGTACTTACTGGCAACAATTACACAGTAATGAACATTGGGAAGGGAATATAAACAAACCTGCACATGCAGGGTAACTACAGGAAAATCATGCAAACAAATGCATTGATCTAGCTAGAGGTTTACTGAGTGAAACAATTAAAGGTCATAGCAGTTTATGAACAAATATTGCTACTCTGATATCCCTAGCACACTAGACAATCAATACAAGTTGAGAAAAATGTTAAACAAGGGCACCTGTGGGCTGGTTGGTTGATTTAAATAATCTCTCAATCGCTCAAAGACGTCATAACCCTCAATCTCAAGATCCTGCAATATATAACGTAAATTTCAAGGACTTGGTGATCCATGCCACATCAGAGTGCGCAGAAAGAAGACGTAAAGTGCAAAGAAAACGTTTTCATGTTCTACTAAATATTACCCTTAAATGATCTCTGACTATGAAACACATTTAAGCTCAAGCTCATTCAAACCCCAAATTAAGTTTAAAATGTAAGCTTAATAATGCTGTTATTGAAACCTCTCTTTAAAAACAGTAGTTGTTAACCTGTCGTTGTGATG
The DNA here is from genome assembly GCA_964030785.1 of Siderastrea siderea. Classification (NCBI taxonomy): domain Eukaryota; kingdom Metazoa; phylum Cnidaria; class Anthozoa; order Scleractinia; family Rhizangiidae; genus Siderastrea; species Siderastrea siderea. The sequence continues at coordinate 34,432,022 of OZ034967.1, forward strand.
TGGGCTTGAGTCATGTGTCCTCGTAAAAGGCCACCAAACTCTCGCGTTTGTTTTCAGTTTAAATTATTTTACACAAGGTTGCGCAAAAGATTTCCACCTGAAAACTGGAATCCGCTATTTCCCTTGCACTGGGTCCCTTCGAGTCCCTTAGTTTTACATGAAATAAATTCTGGTGACAGACCTCAACTTCGGACCCAGTTCCTGTCGCCAATTTCGTAATATTTCCTGCATTTTTCATTCGCGAAAGCTTGAGAGCTGAGAGGTGTGATCTGTTCGCAGGTTATGTTTTCCACTCTCAAGGCTTTCAAAATGTGAAGATTTTACTCTGGCCTGGCCACAAGAAGAAAAAATGCACTAAAAGAGCTGGCATACCTGTTGTCTGTGAGATCCCGAGACTTCCCCATCAAAATTATCTATGTGCTCCCAGTTATAATCGCTGACTGAAATGGCATCATTGTCTGCAGACAAATCGGCAAAATGTTTCACGCTGTAGGTCGCATGACTGCCGAAAAATCATGCATGGTTCAATTGTACCTGTTTCCATGCCCCCCCCCCCCCGGGCATACCCCTGGGGATTTGCAATTTTGTTTTCATTGGGCAGTCTATTCCCCACCCCCGGGGCATGCAGAAAGAGACAATTCCCCACCCCCATGACTACTCATTGACCACAAATACGTTGTTTTGTGTACAAAGCATAGACTACGATATTCATTTCTAAACGATAGCAAACCAAGACGTTTTGATAAGAACTTAAACGCTTTTCTAGAATTTCTTGAACGAAGGACACTACATGTATAATGTCTATATTTGAAAAAGAAAACTGAAGAAAAACCTCTAACCACAGTGGCATACGGCTAGCGAGTAAAGAAATGGCCTTCGCCACATGATTTATTCTACATATAGCAAATACGCACAAGAGCCCATGAACAAAAATTGATGGCGGCATTTTAAAGGAGTTTTTCTTAGCTTCTTTCATAAGAATGAACACTGGACTGAGACCTCTGTTTAATATAAAGCCGTGCATCCACTTTCATATTAAGTCTATTTAAGTGGTCTTAGTAGCGGAGCTCGCGGAGCACCATGGGTAAGAAAATTTGGTAACCCGTTGATCCGAAAAATTTTGGTTCTGACGTCAGCGTCCGTCCGTCCATCCGTACAGACTCTGGGGGAGGGTGATGGGAGTCGCAAGACAGCCTGACCGGGGGAGGTGGAATGCCATTTTTTCTTGTAGCTGAAGTAAACAATATGGCGGCTGGCGGCTGGTTCCTCGTAAGCTCGACTTTCAATACGATAATTGTAATACATTTTTGGAATGAAGACTTGTAGCAGTTCATCATGAAAAGGAAAAGGATTGCTATAATCTCGATGGTGCATATAGAAGATACTGGAGAGCTTGAAGGCAAGAAATCCTTGTTCGAGGACATACTTGTGTTTTTTTCAAAGCTTAAAGGAGATCTGGAAAGAACCCGGCGACTTTCGTTTAGATTTTCAAGGCCTTCTTTCAGTTCAGTGGTAAAGTAAATTACAGATGTGAGAGTGGATTTACATTGTAAAGATTGTTTAATTGAGTGACTTTACATGTTTAGTAAATTACGGTAATTTTCTTGAAACGTTTTAAAAACTTGTTTAAAAATAGCTCGTAGTTCCCGTTTGCTGGCTTGCGAGTAACTTCACTCGAGGGGAAAATTGAATGCAGTTTGCTTTCCTAGGCAAACGAATGCTTCGTATGTGACTGAGATTTCATGTTTTTGAAGGTTTTTTTGTCCTTTTTCTGTGTTTATGCATTAAAGGAATTTTCATTAGTGAGCAATCTGATATTTAGGCTTCAGTTAACTTACATGTAAGCTTTAAGCTCAATTTCCTTTTGAACTTCAGTGCTTAATTTTCAATATTTTTCTTAGAGGAATTCTACTGTATTTTACTTAAAAAGTGGAAATCGTGACTATTCTAGACTGAGTCTGTGTTGTTTTCAAGGTAGGTTGTTTTTCTTCGGCGACGCATATTGGGTTGTTTTGACTAATTCGTAATTTAGAATTCAACACCTGAAGGGTCGCTCTGTCGTTATTTTTCAGTTTATAGCCTTAGTGTAAAGTTCCTTATGTTTTTTGTTCAGTTGTGGAATATTTTATCTTCCTTATATTGTTATATTTTTTAGTTTCTCCATTTGAAGTGAATGACATTTCTGTCCCATTTTAGCGACTAAACTTAGACTCGCCGTTTCAGTGAGTGAGTTCAGTGTGGCATGTTTTCGTGTTCGTTTTGTTTTTTGTTAAACCGCTCAGCCATTTCAGTATGTCTTTAGTTACAGATTGAAATGAAATCTTTATTTAAGTAACTATAAGCAAAGCATTTCTCGGTTTACGTCTACAGGTATTTTGTCTAAAATGAGACTCTAAAAGCTTCCTAGAATTAGTTCAGGGTGTATTCTTGAAAGCGCCCGATTAAGACGGAATCCATTAGGACATTGAGTAATTTTAATTTTCAGTGGACAAAAATCTTGTACCAGAATAATTTAAAGCATATGACATTCTTTTTTACATTTTTTGAGAGCTATGGATGTAATTTGTTATCTATAATAACCCCAAAGACAATTTCTTATGGGAGCCCGAGAAAATAAATTTCAAATTTCACAAAATGAAATCTTACGCATAAAAATTTACCTATTTTACCCGTGTTTACACAATTCCTGTGAAATTTGAAATTTAATTTCACGGGCTCCCATAAGAAATTGTCTTTGGTGTTATTACAGATAACTAATTACGTCTATAGCTCTTAAAAAGTGTAAAAAAGAATGCGATAAACTTTAACTTATTCTGGTACAAGGTTTTTGTCCACTGATTACTCAATTTCCTAATGGATTCCGTCTTAATACTTTGCGGTTGAAAAACTTGTGCCATTTTCTCTTGATAATTATACGTGTGCTTGAAAGTTTCGGAAAACATTTTTTGGAGAATTTTTGTCAGTAAACGGTTTGATGTCGGGAAAATATTATTTATTTTAGCAAGATAGATTTTGAGAAATGTTTCATGGTTAACAGAACTAAACAGCCAGAGGGATGCATTGGAATCAGTGAGAAATGTGTATTTGCATGGAAAAGTCTTTAAGTGGGATTTTTTAGCAATTGTAGTTTTACAGGTACTCTTCTTGAACTCTATAAGCTAGCTTTCAAAAGAATGCTACAAGAAGAGCTGTTGGTGAAACTCCTACTGAAGTCTTCTCTTTGACGAAAAATAAGCCAACTCACAGTTTCCTCAGCGGCCCGCATGTTTTCCCTTGCTGTCTTTCACCTCTTGGGGAGTAACTGCACAACTAAAATTTACTGTATTTTACGGCCCAATTAGCATGAAAGAGAGACGTGGAGCTCCGCTTTTAGGCTTGGCTAAATCTATACATTATATACATAAATACGCTGAAGAAATATTTCTTTGTTTGTGACGAATGCCATCCATTCGTTTAACAATTTAAAATAAAAGTACCTTCGAATACAGATTTCAATTTTGAAAAATTATCTTTCTCTAAGCAATCTGCTGCAAATTCTAGAGATTCTCACTGGAAATAGGCACTCTTCTCCATGCGGTCTGGTGTCAACCGAGAAGTGGGCCAGAACGTCATGGTAGGCCACATATAGGGCAAGAACGTCATGCTAGCCCACATATAAGGCACCTATGTGAAGGTAAGTTAGTACAAGTGAAGGGAAGTGAGTACAAATGAAGGAAAGTGAGTACAAATGAAGGAAGGCGTGTGTTAGTGGAGGTAGGTGCGTTAATCAGTTGGTGTATATATTCACATAGGACTGTAATGTTATTAGTCCCTTATATGTGGGCACTTATTATGGTGAAGGAAAGTGAGTATAAGTGAAGGAAAGTGTGTGTTAGTGGAGGTAGGTACGTTAATCAGTTGGTGTATATGTTGCAGTTAATTTTTGATCTCAGTTAATTTTTTTTTCTAACTAGGTAGTTTTTTACTAACTAGATAGTTTTTTTCTAACCAGGTAGTTTTTTTCTAACTAGCTGGGTTTTTTTTAACTAGGCAAATAATAATTATACTAGATATATTTTTATAACTAGTTGAATTTTTGGGGAATTAGTTATTTTTCTAAAACCATTTAATTCATTTTAAAGATGATAAATTATGTTAAGGTTAGCTTTCTGTTAGGGTTAGGGGTTTGGCTGTTTGCTAGAGTAAGGGTTGGTTTTCTTTTAGGGTTAGGATTAACTGTTTGTTTTACTTAGGGTTGGGTTCTTTTGGGGTTTACTGCTAGCTATTTGTTTGGATGTGGGTGACCACTGGTTTTCCCATTCAATGACATATTTTCAAGAACTGGGAAGTAAATTGTTAAATTGAGATAAAACAATAATACATGTTATTATGAGTATTCATTCTGATAACAAACTGAATGTCTTTTAATGTTCATATAACACTTACAAATAGGAAGTAAATTGTTAAATATTTGAGGTGTCACAACCATACATGTTGTTATGAGTGTTTAATCTGATAACAAACTGAATGTCTTTTAATGTTCATATCACACTTACAAATAGGAAGTAAATTGTTAAATATTTGAGGTGTCACAATCATACATGTTATTATGAGTGTTTAATCTAATAACAAACTGAATGTCTTTTAATGTTCATATCACACTTACAAATGGGAAGTAAAGTGTTAAATATTTGAGGTGAAACAATAATAACAAGTTGAATTTCTTTTAATGTTCATAATCACACTTAGGAATTACTGGTCGATCGCCATTTTGCATGCTTTGGTGAATGTTATTTCCTTGTCTTCGCATATTTGCATATTTGTTGCTTGGCATTTAACTAATCTAGCTGGGGAAATAAGGGTGGAAATGAGTCCAAATTTGCAAGCAACTTTGGCATATTCATTTTCAAATGCAACTATTTTCCCCATTAGCACATTTGGGTGAAAAGGTGTTTTATCAACTGGGTCAATTTTGATGCTAACATAATCTCCAATATTAAGGGTTTGAGCCTTTTGCCTGGACTTCTTCATCTTTTCGTTGTACTCAGTTTGGTGGGAATTGGCTTCAATTCTTATCCTTTTTCTGCTTTCAGCTTCAGAAGTGGGTGCGGTTTTTCGTTTTATTTGCCCATTCTCATTTTCCATCTCTGACACCTGATCCTCTTCTTGTTCCTCTTGAGTGGGATTCTCTTTGTTTTCTTTTTTGGGATCAATTCCAAAAACAAGTCGATATGGTGTTTCCTTGACAGCTCTGTGGATGGTAATGTTCTTCTTGTACGCTACTTCCCCAAGTCTTGAACACCATGTTGTGAGTTCAGCTTGGTTCTCTTTTAGTATGTTCGTTAAATTTTCTTTAACAGTCCTATTGTTTCTTTCCACAAGTCCCTGTGTTTGGGGTTTCCTTGGTGCTCCATGTACTTGTTTAATGCCATGCTTTTGGCAAAATTCCTGGATTAGTTTGTTTTTAAATGCTTTACCATTATCAGTGTGCAGGGTCTGGGGAAATCCAAAATGCCAAAATAACTCTTGTAATTTTGCTAACACCTCTTCAGCGGTTTTGTTGTGCAAAGCAAATAACCACGAGTACTTGGTGTGGTGGTCAGTTACATGAAGAACCCACTGATGGGGATTAGTACACGAACATTTCACATTTCTGAAATCGATAAGATCGACTTCTACATGAGACATAAATGTTTTGGCACTAATTGGTTTTGTAATCGCTTGTTTCTTGTGGTCTGTTATGCTTCTTTGTTGAGCATGTAGTTTGCATAAACTAGTAAACAGAGATACCACTTGTGGTATTTCAGAGTAAATACCTTTCACGTAAGTGTTCGTCTTGTCTCTTCCGCGGTGTGCGGTTGACGAGTGACATTCGCAGAGAACCTCGTGCAGCTTACTTTTCGGAACAACTATTCTGTTATCACCAGTGACAATGTTTTCATCCTTTAGAGTCCATCGTTTACGTTTTATAGTGCTGATTTCACTTTTGGTCAGTTCGGCACGTGTTTCATCTTCTTTGCCTTGCTGAAGTTTCTCAAGATAATTCTTCGCGTTGTGATGTAGTGAATCGCTTAGATAAACTGTCAGTTTGCTTTTTCCAGCCTTTAAGGTTTCTAATTTGTCGTAAAAAGTTTTTCTGTCGACACAATCTTCCATTTCTCTAAAGCGAGTCGAAGACAACTTCGTCGAGTGAAGTCTCGTTTTCAAACTAATGCGCATGCTCGAATAATTACATGAATTAAAATTTTGGTTGACATAGGTCTGGGGCGAATAAGAAATAATTAAAACAAATTTTCACCGATTTGGTATGAGCGCTTGTGTAGTGTAGTGGAGATCACGATGTCATATGAAGCCAGCGAGTCAGTCTCAAGGTCAAGAGTTCGAGGCTCGGTGAGTAGATATTATAAAAAAAAAATAAATGTGGAAAAACAAGGGGGGGGCTAAGGGATAGTAGAAGGGAGGGCTAGTGAGTGGAATAAGAAGAAAGAGAGGGGATAGAGAGGCAAATAAAGTGCAGCACTCCATTTTTTTCTTTACTTTTTATTTATTATAGTTTTTTTTTAATTTCTTTTTAGACCCCCCTAAAAAACCACGCCCCTATTTTTTAACCACACCCCATAAAATAAAATCCCTTTTTAGACAGTTGATGGAAAACTACCTAGTTAGAAAATAATTACCTAGTTAGAAAAAAACTACCTAGTTAGAAAAAAAATTAACTGAGATCAAAAATTAACTACAACATATATATTCATATAGGACTGTAATGTTATTAGTGCCTTACAGGTGGGCTAGCATGACGTTCTTGCCGAGAAGTGACTTACTTCACAAGAACAACAAGAAGTTATGTTCGATCTGCCCCGCCCCCTCCCCCCCGGGACAAGACGGCTTCAAACAATTCCCCACCCCTGGGACCGAAGCACTGGACTTGTCCCCAGGGTTGCCGGGGGGGGGATGGTAACAGGTAAAATTGAACCATGCATAATCATCATAAAGCTATCATAAGAAAGGTACGAATACGAATACGTGCAGCGGAGAGAGTCGCAGCAATCTGATAACTGCAATAAAGCTTTCCATATGTTGAGATCGATGACTCACTTATTTTAGAACACAGTACAGTGGATATCGACAACCATAATATTTTCCGAACTAAACTGACTAATGCTAGTGTATTTTTGATGCCGAAAAAGTTGTTGTTGTGATTTACAGTTTAAGTACATAGGCAGAGTAGCCTTTCTACCAAGGTTTCAATCCTTATGTCCACAAAAGCTAGAAAATGCACCGGAAATGGGAGAAAAAACGTGTGTGGGGAGTTCAGGTAGAGATGAAGAGGAAAATTGAGATCCCATTCCAGGATGATCGATATGAAAAGTGGGTGGAACAACATAGCACATTTAAGGCATCTCAATGAGTTCAACGTTCAACTGAGGTGGAAGGATGAAGCAGGATCCAAAGGAGCATTGTTGTAGCCTGTGGCAGTGAACAGGCTGCTTAGCATGGCTTATCTGCACGACTTCAGCTTGCTTCTCCAGCCGATTGTTCTTTTGCTCTTTTCCTCGTCGAACATCGTGTTCACAGGCTAACATTTTATCAACTTTACCTCGTATCCCAGTGCCTCGTCAGTACCACCTAAGCCGCTTGCAGCTGACGTTTCAGAGTTGTCTCAAACGAGCACTTCTTGGATAGCTTGCACGTTAATGCAAAGATCGCAGTAACTTGAGATTTTACTAAATTGAAAATTCTAACACCTTTTGTTAATTTTTGAAAGGAACCTTTCTTCACAATTTGCATCGGAAACTTCACACCAATTTGTGTGTGTGCATTTCAATAACTTGAAGGTTAAAAAGTTTCTGAGCTGAAACTTTTGCTATTGAGTTAAACATTTCTCGTCTTGAAGACGTGAAAATAACAGCTATGTACAATGAGTAGTTCAGGTTTTCACAGAGGGGCTTTTCGGGGCAGAAATGAAACGTGCACTTAGGAAGCAGATCACATTGATGACAGTAGCAATGAAATGTATGAAAACTCCAATCTATGCCGGCCACCACATCGATAAGACAATTCTAAACCGATCAGGAAAAAATGAAGCAAAATATTAACTTGTTTGTGTTGCGTTTTACACATCGCAATTACCGACTCCTAGAGCAGCTTCTCCTCGTCCCTTTGTCAATATGTCAAGTTTACACTCTCTTCATTGTTATGGTTTCTTCTGTTTGACCTAAACACCCCCCTCACGAGGGTTATGTAAGGTTTGCTCGAGGTCAACCTCTACAATAAGAGCACCTTTTAGTTGGCAGCACGTCTTATGATACTGCTCAGAAGGCAGTGGTCAACCAACACGGCCCAGTATCGCAGTATCGGGTAGGGGCTCGTCCCCTATAAACAGCGTTGGAATTTTACATTCTACAACTATTCACACAGCACTTTCAAGTAAATTATTTAATCATCCACGTTTAAAGGTGGAGTAAACTACCCATAATTGATCTTGTGGGATCTTTCTGGAGAATGGAAATAAAAAAATGTTGAAGATATGTCCAACTGTGATCAATCGAAACCAAGCTACCCAGGATAAAATGTTAATTATAACTCAAATTTGTGAATAAAATCCAGGCCCGTAGCCAGTATTAAGGCAACCGCAGTAGTTGCCGCAGTAAAAATTTTTCCTTGTGGCTAAAAACTTAAAACAGAAAAATAACTTAGTTAATGATATAACATATTTCTGGCAGTAAACCACGTCACCAGTACCCCAAAGTGTGATAACCTCAGTTAGTAATACTTCACTTATGTGCTGGACGGGAGCTCACTAGTTTCTCCAGTGGGTCAGCACAGCGTACACAGCCTCCAGCCTCATTCCCAATTAAGACGGGTACAGATCAACAATGGGCGCAGACCGCCTGAATGGTGTTGCCCTTGCATATGTCAACCGCATCACTCCACAGCCGTTGCAAATATTGCAAAAATGGGATGCTAGTCATCATAGCAGATCAGGAACTTCTTTAGCTTTCTCTGCAAATAAAAGTGAGGCCTTAAGTAGAGAGTACACTTCAGCACTGACCATCGTACTTGAACTGGTGCACTTGAACGAGATTGATATTTTTTTCGGCACAAATGCTAACAACTTTTCAAGCTTCTAAAATTTAATTTCTCAGGGCGTAACAAATCGATAATTCCGATACTCGATCAAAATGAATAAAAATCGATACACATCGATAAGTAATTAACTGATTAGTATCGGAAATCGATCAAAATCGATGACCCAATTCTTTGTGATTATCGATTTTGGTCGATTTCATTAATTAAAGTTCGATTAGTATCGATTTTGTTCGAAAAGTATCGATCGCGTTCGATTAGTATCGATTTCAATCAATTAGTATCGATTTCGATCGGAAATATTGCAGAAGAAAAGCTACCGTTTTTGTGTGTGTGTGTTCAATCAATCCTGAAGTGTGACGCTGAAAGAAATGCAGTCGCTTCGCCTACAAGTTGTTTTGCTAACGGCCACTCAGGTCAGTTCGGCAATGTTTATTTTCGAACGAAGAATAAAACATGGTCAATCTTATAAAACAAAGAATATCAGAATATGTACACGCGACGTAACTTAAGACGTTCATCAGCGACACAATTTGTAGACGAAACAACTAGTTTAATACCTGCAAACGGTTCCATTTTTACACTTGATATTAATTACGTTTTTTTGAACAATCTTTTATTTATATGATCAGGTCACAGGAACTGATCAGGTCACTTTCAGACTTGACGTTAATTACTATCTACATTGTATTTCATATCTCAATAACAGTAACTTCATATGAAACTGAAAAAAACTTATTGTGGAGAGTAGAACGCTAAGAATTGCACGGAACCTTTTCAAAACACAAAACAACAGTCTTTCACAGTATGACTAGCAATTTGATAGACGATCGGCTGATTGTGCTCAGTGTTACGCTGCTAGTCACTGTGTTAGTTGAATGAGACAGTTGTCAGTAATTGCCTCAATGTTGACTGTGGCGTACAACCAGGCTGAAAGGACTTTCATCCACATACGAAAGAACTCATGAAGAACACGCGACAGGCAAAACTGATACATGGATGCTAACATCACTAAGCAAACCGCCTGATGATATAGCAATACATCTAAATAAACTCCAATGACCTGTAATAAAAACAATAAATGCAAGAGCAAATTCAAAAGACGTTCCTTTTTGACGTCCTGATAAAACGGCACAAACCAGCAGGCTAGGCTATTTAAATCCCATGTAAAATATTGCTCTCGTTTTGCCCTTCCGCCTTCAGGTTGATGAGACTTAGAAGCTGAACGTGAGAAAGTGTTTGCTTGTAAATTTTGACGCGCTTCGCGTACATTTGCTATTAGAATAGCCTTCTTGTCACTTGCTTTGTAGGTTATATTCATCTCATCTAGGACCTCTCGTAAGAGATGTACTGTCATGTCCTCAGGCTCCCCCTTTTTGAGTCTCTCCTTTTCCAGTGCCTTAGCTTTTTCTTCCTGAAGCATTCTTTCTTGTTTAGCTTTCTCTAGTTGGGGCAGTATTTTTTCTAAAGCTTCTCCATTAACAATAACGGGCCAGGCTCTCGTTTCTGCATCAGGGACAGGAAATGTCATTAAGCGAGTGTGACATTCTGCCCACATAATGTCAGTTGTTTGTTCCAAAAGCAACTTCGTATCTTCAAATTTTTTTAAACGAAAGTACGCGGAAGCAAACAGAGATCTTTTCCATTGATTGTTTTTCTCTTTTTTCCATTCAAATACTGGGACGGCAGACCTGACCACACCTTAAGCCAACGCGTGGCACCCAAAATGCTGCAATGTCGTTGAAGTATAGTCCGTTCTCAGTTTTTTCTGGTGATACAATTTTTTCTACTTTCTCATAAAGCTCGCTTCTTGCGAGCGCCATCCACCTTGCCATGTGAGAGGTAGATGGGGAGTAAACCTTGCCTTGTTGAAGTGACAGAAATTAACCAATATGGTAATACTCCCCCTCATACTCGACATAGTTTGGTGGTACGGAGCTCTCTGTTTCAAAGGATGACGTTTCGTCGTAGGCTGATCTTCTTGGTCTTTTTGCTTCGCTTGGGGCTTCTTTTTCCTCTTCTGTAATCATTTTCGGATCTGAACCTGAGGCAGCAATACGGTCTTTAAAACGGTCATGATGGCTGATTCTATCGTGAAACTTGCAAACAAATGCATAATTGTCCCTTTCCAATTCTGTTGCGAATTTCAACCCAAGACATGATTCGTGAAACCAGTTATTGCACTCTGGAAATTCACAACCGATCCACTGGGTTGTAGTTGGTGCTCTGTAATTAGGATCAATGTATTTGCACCTCCCTTCTTGAAAAAAGTGACAATGTTTGGATCATCATCGTCCACTTCCTCGCTGTTCACGTTTGTTTCTGTAGGTTGGGCAGACGATTCTACAAGGTCGGAAAAGGCAATAGAGCAGCATTCTTCACTTGTTTCCGCACTTGAGCAGAGCAGGTCGCTATGGAAATCAAGCAATTCATCAACCGTGATGGTTTCGGTCTCATCAGGTTCGAATCGTACGTCTGCTATGGTAGACTCCATCCCTGGGTTGAGATACACAATATCACCGTTGCTCTCCTTTCTCAAAATATTGCTGGCAGTTAGCAGCCGTAGCATGCCTAGCTTCTCGACTGTTTTTATAACCTCTCTTTCTGCCTCTCTAATCCCACTTAAAATTTCCTCTTCGACTAATATTGGCCAGGAATTTACTTTAACATCCGGGATTTGTTTTTTTTTAGCTCCTTCAGTTTTAAAATTCTGCTACAAATATCGAGCAAGTCAAGCATGCACAGGTTTGCTTTTCCTCTGCAGAATCCTCTACATCGAGCAAACAGTCTTTCGCAGCTGTCTGATCCAAATGTTGAAGGGTGAAAAGGCTGATCGGGGAAATATGCGGCAAATAATTTCATCAACAGAATGAGAGAATGTCCCGCAATAATCATGTCGTTGTATGTTTGCAAGGATATGAACAAAGACTCTAGTTGGTAATTAGACTTTTCCAACCACGCCTTCCATAACTTCACAAAACAGATCGCTGACCATGCAAGTTTTGCACGTTCTTTTGTAGATAGGTTCTCCTTCGAATAAGCCTGTAGCATATTATGGCCAACTTTGAGATAAACACGAATTGCCTCTGTCTGATCTTCATTCCACTCACGCAAACACTGGTGCACCCGCGGCTGCAAAATCCTGATCGCAGCATCAACATTCTGTCGATCCTTGACAAAATACGTCACTCTTCCATAAACCGCTCTTTAAGTTCTTCGATTCGTACAGTCTCATTAGGTCCTCCACAATAATTAAGCCATTTCCGAGCACCAAGATCCGTTGCACGTTTAAAATTTGATTCCTCCACTTCTTCAGCAAATTACTCGGTCTTTCAGGTAAGTTTTTGCTTTTTACGTTATTTGATCGCTTTGCTGTATTTTTGAGTTGGAGGCCATAATGTTATCTAGCTGACTTACCGCGTTTTGCGCGGGAAACTGCTAGTAACGTACGTGTACGCCGGTCAACTACGCTGAGGATTTCCTGTCACTTGCCGTGAGCTTTTTTTTGGCAACAAAAGTTTCCAAGGTATGTACGTCTTATTATTCGGTTTTGAATTGCTTCATTGTAAGGCAAAATTACAATGCAGTTGACTATATGACGGTATCGTTTTTTTTAAATATAAATAGATGTCTGCAGAGAAAAAACAGCGAGGGTCACGCTTCACTCAAGCCATGAGTGATGCGCTAGTGGAAAGTTACGCGAAATACCAAGTAAGTAAAATGTTATACAGTTGATTAAAAAAAAATACGCAATAACTAGTTTCTGTCTTTTATGCACCTATCAATGTTTACAAGCCCCAGGTTGGCATAGGGTGCAAGGGGTGGGCTATCCCTGGGAAATTGAATTTGATTTTCAGAAAAAAAAAAATAACTCTAGTGGCTGAGATGTCATCCAGTAACGCTATAGTCAAACATTGTCAAGGTCACACTGTTTGTCACTCTGGTTCTTATATTGAACGAATTCATATGTTGAGTTGAGCTGGCATTTGTTAACAGAACAACTAGTTAAAATGCCCAGTGGGCTTTTATTTCTGAAATAAAATTTTGTCTTTTCCCAGAGGCAGTGTTTTTTAAGTGTGAAAATATAAGTTCATATCTTAAAAGTGTGGAGAAAAACTTGCAATGTATATAAATATATAAAGATATTAAGCCCCCGGGGGCTTATTTAGTTTTTGGCCTCAAAAGGGGGGGGGGGGGCTTATTAGAAAGGGGGCTTTTGGTAGAGGCAGGGGGCTTATTTCAAATCATAAAAAATTTAATGAAGACTCAAATAAATTTTTACCAAAAAATATACTAGATCTTTGACTAATAGAGATAAAAAGAGGAGGGGCTTTTTAGAGATGGGGGCGTAATAGGGCTTTTACGGTATGTGCATAGAAAAAGCCTTTAATAAGATAATGGTTTTTTACCTAGTATATTCTTCAGACAAAATTTTCTTCCACAATAGCCAATGAGAAAAAAAGGAGGCATGGAGCCAGGTGACAAATGCTGTTAATGCTGTTAACCCAGGGGAGAGGAAGACAATTGATCAGGTAATGTCATGAATATAATTTAATTAAGCTTTTTAAAACTTAATATACACATGTACCAACTCCAGATTGAAAAATAATCAACTACAGTGTACATCCTATTTGACAGTCAGATGAATTTGCCCAGTTAAACGTCTTCACTTTGCAAAAGCTTACTTTTTTAATCAAATTGTTTTCACACTTGTAATGCCCAATTTGAGGAATAATTTGACAGGTGATTGTTAGCAATATAGAAGATATAAGTTAGGTAAGGGGTTTGAATCCCATTGAAGTCTGCAATTTTTGGGTTATACTTGCTTCTGCATATTATAAGTTCTGACGTGTTCTTGTTTCCATGTGTCTTTTTACAGAGGCAAAATTCAATACATTCATTTACAGCCCTTTAAAAATTTGCAGTCAAAACCAAATGTTAGTGGTCATTTATTTCATTTTTAGTTTTGCGAAATGTTGTCATTGTTGAAAAAAAATATTTTAAGGTTAAAAGAAGATGGGAAGATCTTAGCAGCAATGTCAAACGAAAGGAAAGACAAGCCCGACAGAAGGAGCTACAAAGGCTCAGGGTAACTGGAAATGGCCACTTGGCTGATGAGGTAGGGTAACTGCCGAAAAGTGTGCTTAACTTGCATGAGACTTTTTGTCACATGGCAGTACAATTTTCTTTTTGGTCTTGTATAGGGTGATGATAACACATGTGATTTGTCTGAGCCTTGTACAGAGCTGTTAACTCCCTCAGAACAAGAAATTGCTAAAATACTGGGTCCCCAGATTTTCACTGGAATTCCTGGAGGACAAGACACCATGAAATTAGGTGATTAAAAATAATTGTAAATGTAAATTATTGATAAGGTTTATTGAATGTTGTTAGCCATATTTTGAAAGGACTCCTTTGCAACATTCAAAACAGAATCTTTTTTATTGTTATTTCAAAGCTTCTCCAGCCAGTACTAAAACCATTGACCATCATGAGGTGATTGCCAGCTCCTGTGAGGACACTGTGGAGGTTTTGCAGGTACAAACATTTATTGAAATCATTCAATCACTAGGAAACACCTCAAGAATCGTGAATTTTCGAGGACAAGAAATAGGGCAGAAAAGAAAAACAAAACAAGACAAAAATCCAGTTTACAAGACCAGTGCTCTAACCACTGAGCTACGAAGGCCAGTTGGGTTGATGTTGATGGTGTACCCCGAATGAAAGATCATGTCGTAATTATAACCCAATCAACTTATGATGGTTTTATGTCATTGCCATGGCAGGAAAATGATGCGACTGCAAGCTGCGCCAGCAACAACACTAACATTGCTGCTGTTGTCATTAAGGTACCAACAAATATATACAATAATTACATAATGTTATGTTAGCCTGTTACACAAAGCACTGAGCAGATGCCACTAATTTTGCAGGATTCACCAAAATCTTGGAAAGAATGTAGAAAGAGACCAAAAACACTTGCTGAAGCCCAGCTGGAAGTAAGATAATTAACAATTTAAATTTGTTCTCTCAAATTATTTGAAATTATTGTAGCAGACCAGGAAGTTGTGTAATTTCTGGTCTGCTCAATTTCCGATTCTTAGGATAAATACACAACAGCTATAATTTACAATTTTTAAATTGAATTTATTTGTCAAAAAAGCAGTTAATTTTTAAGAAAGCAATTTTTTTTTCAGTACTTTGAAACTGTCTCAGCATACTACAAACTGAAAACAAGAAAAGTGGAGATGGAAATGGAGATTCTACAATGTAAGTTGGCAAAAGGCATGTAAAAATATGCTGCTATTACTTTAAAATCAACATCAACAACACACACTTTCTATAGTATTATAGGCCTTTGACATTAATTAGGTATAATAATGTTGCATTTACCGAACATATGATACGTATCCACTAGCTTTTTAAACCACAAAAACTGTAATTACCACATTTACACTGATCTTTTGACGATGCATTAATTAGTTTTGTTTTTTTTTCCTTCTCTTTTGCAGCACAAATGTCATATGGCAGCTCTCAGGCAGCCCACGGTGATGTGCCAGAGACAAGCTTTACTTATCTGTGAAACCTATGCTATATGCCATATTTATTTTATTATATGTTTTCAAAGGTGTATTTCACTGCAAATTTGGGTAGACCCATGTTCATTCTGTGCATGTCCCTATCAGGCATCTATAGCCACAAATCAGAATCGCACTGACTCATTTTTGAAGTTCAGAGCACCATGTCATTGCTTCTTCAGTACATACTTGATGTTTTATGTAAAAAAATCCACATACCCAGAGCCTTGTAAGAATTAGAAAATTGGTTGATACTGTACACAGTAAAAGGTCCGAAGTGTAAGAAAGCATGTTTGAATGTGTAGTTTTTACAGCTGTATAATAAGCTTTTTGATTGCTTCCATTTCAACTGGCCAATAAACACCGTGAACTGCAAGAGGCATGTGCGATTGTGCGAATGAATAACAAAGTTTACTTGATAACTGATTCTGCCTCTTTCAGTTCTTGGATTTGATTAGCCTGCTGAAACAAAAGCAAACAAGTGCCCTGAATTAAAAAACTTATCCAAATCATAGTTGTATTTAACAGCACCACAACTATACTACTGACAAGTTTTTAGCTGAATTAGGGTCCCACTGGATTTTGAACACAGCTTGAAAATTAAAGTAACATTAAATTAGACAGGTAACATTAAATTAGACAGGGTTTTGTAGCTTGAGTGAATGGGTTATGAGAATACATTATTTAAAAGGCGATCCCTTACTGATACCCCAGCAACATTGTTCTGAGGCAGCAATTGGCTAGCTGACTCTGACTCCTGTGGGGGCACATCAACATTGGCTGGCAATGCTGTTTTGTCAACAATGCACATATTGTGTAAAACAGCAGTGGCCAATGTGATGTTACAGCAGCGACTGGGGTCAAACTGTAGTGCTCCGCCTGATGTGTCGAGACAACGAAACCTTGCCTTCCATAAGCCAAACGCCCGCTCTATGGTATTCCTTGTTTTGGTGTGTGCCCTTTGATATCGACGCCTTGGCTCAGTGGTCACATCATCAGGGCGGAATGGGGTCAAGAGGTATGGCTGGATCCCATACCCCCGGTCTCCTAGTAGCCAACCATTCCTTCCTCCTCCACTCTCCATGTGTTGCATCAAATTACTTGACTGGAAGATGGCTGAATCATGAACAGATCCATGCCATCTACTTACAAAATTTGTGAATGACAGCTGCGCATTGCAGACTGCCATCACATTTAGGGCATGAAAGCCCTTATGACAAACATAGAGGTGCTCGTCTCTGTAGGGTGCCCTAATGGGAATTAGGGACCCGTCTATCGCACCAATCACATTAGGAAACCCTGCAATTTTATAAAAGTCAACCATGGTCTCCTGTAAAGCAAAACAAAACAAGAGTTTACTACTTTAGGGCAATCAGATCCGAGAGTGAAACAATGAAATAATTTTACCATGTTTTTAAACAAAAAATTAAATGAATTAGTAACACATCAAAGTTGTATTTGTAGAACAGTAGATGAAGACATTAAGTTGCATTTGTAAAGCTTGACAATAGCTAAGTGAGGTGAGGTTTTTATTGTGTCCTATTATTAATTTCACAGCTCATACTTCTAATATGTTATAGAAATCGGCCATAATTTGCTGGAAGAAAACAATTCTTTTCAGTTATCTAATTAACAAGTTTTATAGGAAGTAAACTAGGGGGTGTCAGTAGTTTTGTCCACATGTGCAATTATAATTTGCACAACACAATAACTGAACTAAAATAACGAGAAGTCACTTACATTTATCTCTGTGTTTGAGGTGGGAAAAGTAATCCACTCCGGAGCAATGTTTACGAGACAGCTGGACACAGACATCAGAGATCTGCTTACACTTGGTTTCGAAATACCCATAGTATCGCCTATTACTTTAAGAAAGCTTCCAGAGGCGTAAAAACGCAGTGCTGTCAGAACCTGAAAGCCATATTACAATTTTGTTAACAAAGCAAATTCTTTCAGTCGATCGTGCCATTTTTTTTGGCCCATAAAATATTCCTTGCACACTTTACGAAAGCAAAGCGGACCGCCGAGGAAACAAGACATTTCCGAAAGAAAATTACCGAAACCACTCATTTTCACAGGAAAAAACTCGTGCAAATCTAACTTAGATTAATGTAATGGATATGAAAGTAATGTAAAATCTCTTATGAGAATATTATAACGTACAACAATTGCTTTCTTCGCCCAACAAGACGATAATTGCAATCATCACCTCTTGAATATATTAGGACTTTTTTCGATCGGAAACCGACTTTTGTTTACGTCCAAGTTGAGGGTCCATGCACTGGAGAAATTGCTGGTTTAAAACGTTTTGCTTGTGCACATGTTCCTTTTATTCTTTTGTATAGAACAACACCAGCCTCCTTTTGCTTTGGTAAAAAAAATATGCAGTATTATTTAGAGCATTTTTCGGGAGCCTTCAGCATCTTGTGACGGTCGATCTCTCTTCTTTGCATCATTGCTGTTAGTTTGTTTACGTTGGATTGCGTTTTGCCTACTCGTTTGCTCATATAACAACACTTTATGCCAAAATTGTATTTTTGTGTCGCCTGGAAGCCATTTTGAGGTTAAAAAAAGCCATCAGAAAGCTCAAAACAAACCGCGCATGAAGAGCCGCGAGCAAGCCGCGTTTCTTACGCTCATTTATGAGTCTTTTACAGGAAGCCTACAGAGATTCTTAGCCCTGCCCTGCCATTTCTTAGGACTCTGAGCTCTTAGCGATCGTAACCAGCAGGACAAGCTAACTGTTTTTATGGTTACAATGTTTGTTTACCTGAGTCTCAGGGATTTTGCAACTTTTTCTCTTGCCTCTGAAAGGCACTGTGCATATGCCAATTTCATATCGGATACGATCTCTGCGACGAGTGTATTAGAGTGCATTAGACATGCATGTATGAGTGCATTAGACTTTGTGTTAGACTTTGACTATTGAGGGAAACAAAGTCTCTCAGCCACAGGTTGCGCAGGTATTTAGTTGGCCCTCACTCCAGTCCCGCCGGGACTATCTGAAATGCATGCTAGTTTTTAAATGTTTACATAACTTGGCTCCACCCTATCTGCTTAAGGAATTTCACCATTCACGTGAATTTCACGATTATAACATGCGCCATAGAGATTTGCTGCGTCCGCCTTTTGCGAAAACATCTAAGTATCAGGGCTCCTTCAGGGTTAGCGGAACTAAAACATGGAACAGCCTCCCGTTGAAACCGAGGAGGGTTCAGGAATTAACAAGGTTTAAGTCTGGCCTCAAAAAGCTTTTCAAATCTAGCTGAATTTACCCCCATCACTTACAGTAATTCAGTGTTACTATGTTAATACTTTTGTAATCTTAAATTTTGTATTCTGTAATATGTTATTTCTATGTAAATTTATGTTAAACAGAGCCCCATTCAAACCAGCCTCGCTGAACTGGGCACCTCTGTCTAAATATTGTTGAAATAAATAAATAAATAAATTTCTTTTGGTTCTGACGAAGACATCGATTTCGTTTCAGTTACCATCTCTCCCAACCTGTGCCCAAATGCGATATCCATTTCTTTCCGCGTGTCTCCGACAATCTGACAAATTAGAGTGGAAAAAACTATATCAGGCTATATATATATTTTGTAGAGGTCCCATTCACTCCTGCCTTGTAAATAGCAGGCATAAAAATATTATATAAGCAGTATTACCTTTGCCTTGCTTACTAAAGAAACCATCACCTTGGATTTTTCAGTTCGTAAGGTGTTCCATGCTACAGACTTCATATCTGAATCCAGGGCTGTTCTTGAAGTTGTCCCACTGCCATCACTTCGTGCGTTTCATGATTCGCTCATGGTGGCTTTCTGCTTGGAGTTTCCGAAGTAACTGGACAGCAGTTTACTTCCTATGGAAAGCGATGTTACCGTTAATCGTCTTGTGCATGCGAGAAACAAAATTCCAAAAAAAACATACAATGTCCACCCGTTTTCTGTGTTATCCCTTTAATCTTTCAGACGAGCACCTTTTCCTCGTTTTTCTTTTCTTGTATGTAATAACAAGATAAATGAAACACAAACTGCAATTCAGGTACTCTGTTACATTCAATATTTTTGCAAGAACCTCATACCACTATAATAATAGCCCAGCCCAGCCCAGCCTTGGAATGAATCGATTCTACTGAATGAACCAAAACTAAGGAGCTGGGCAGTTTTTCTGGTCAAGATATATATATATTTTTTTTCACCTCCATGGCTCCCCTTGCACAATTTGTTTCAACCGGTTTTTTCCGTACAGGAATTCTTTTTGGAAATTGCCCATCCCCCTTCTCTTAAAAAATAATGGTCCGTCTCTAAGGACGAGTGTTTTTCGCCTTAGATGGACCATGTTACAATGTTCAAAATGGATTACAGATTAAACATGATTAAAAAGTGAGCCTGCAAACGTTTTTTATGTTCAGTGTTTGTTTTGTTTTCACGAGTTCTCCTCAGACATATTTTGTGCATTTACTGGTAATTTATAGAGCTAAAAAATAAAATTGTATAACAACAAAATTACTGAATTTCATCTTTTATGGTCTCGAATTCCATAGCCATTTAACTCCCAGGGTGGCAATTGGTATACGCATCAGCTGGTAAGCTAAACGCGCAATTCATTCAGTCCACTCCCGTTGCAATCTATTTGCAGTTAACAGTAGTGTTTATGCTACTGACTGTTAGCATAGTGCACGGTTTGTCAGTCGATGTGGATAAAGAGAAGCAAGATAAGTAATGGCAGATAAAGCAGAAGCGGAAATAGGCTTGCAGGTCAACGAAGATGGTAAGCTCACTAGATTTCTAGATTCACACGCTGAAATCAGCTGAAATATTTTGAATCACACGGGATGTTCGCACCAAATCATCATACAGCATTCAGTGAGCATTCACTACATCTTTTTCAAGAAATTCGATTAAGCATTAGCATCTTTCTGGATAATTTAATCTTTCACAGGCACTAGAAAAAGCGGAGACGAAATTTTCATTGTGAGCACACACCCCGAAACGCAGCAAACGGCGCCAGAGGTTCCGGTGAATGAAAATACCGAAACAACGTGTGGCAAAGCCGGCACCGCGACAAACCGCAGCAATTGCGAGGCAGAAGCAGATGCAAATGAAGTGACAGCATCACCAAAGGAGATAGCAGCTGCCCTATCAAAATGGCTTTTGAATAAAGGTGTTTCGCAGAGGCTCTTCGCGAGCAAAATTCTCAGCCGCTCGCAGGGGTCTCTGTCAGATTACCTTTCAAAGCCACCCGACCAAATGCCAAAGACGCACGGCAGAGTTATATGGCTCACTCTGGATGAGTTTCTAAAGAGCAAAAGCCAGCAAGATGCCCTGGTCAGTGAATTCAAAACAGGTAACTAACATTTGGGAATTGCCTATAACTTTAAACCTGCAAAAACTTCGAAAAATAAAGCTTGATTGCCCGCTGATTGTGGCTGATTTCCTGGACTGCTGCGCAGTGCTAAAATTTCTCCCTTTGGGTACAATGATTGTGAATGATTGCAGCTGATCTCAGGAATGATGGATTAAAAATAAATACATCATGTTAACTGGGGGAAAAAAACTCGAGTAGAATGAACCAACTAATTGTATTTCAAAACCTATCTAACTTGAGCTCTCGCCTATAACTTTAGGGTCAGCTTCTACAAAACATCAAAATAAAATTGCCAATGAAGCGGCCGCGGAAAGGCAGGCTGGCGGCAAACAGATCAGAGCAAGAAAACGATTCGGTGATCTGGAATTATCAACTTTGGACACCGCTTTTGTTTCCTCGAATGGAAAGCCAGAGAAAACGGTGATTGAAGGGACTGCAAAGGCATTAAAGCTAGACGAGAACCAGGTAAGTCTGTTAAGTTTATGAAGCGACCTGTAAATCACCATTTCTGTTGTTTTCCTGTGTGATTCTAGATTCTACGTGATTTTCCGCTGGTTTAATTACTCAACAAATATGACAACCTAAATAAAGACTCACCTTTCGGTTTGCTGGCCAGTACTTTATTTTCGTCATCCAAATACCAACCAGCTTTTAATTGTGTGCATCAGAGTTTGCATGCCGCTTAACCAACCACATTATTTTTGCCTTATCTTGATACGATAAAGTCAACCCACAAGAAGTACAAGTAAGTGAGCTATGAAAATCATTATCGGATGAGAGTGTTTTAAAACCGTGCTTTTGTAATTCTTGATTAAGCTGATGAACATCTTTCTGAGGAGCACTGTCTGCAACTTCACTCCCAAATCCACAAAAGATAATACAAAAAACGACAGAGATATATGAAGGCCACATGGTGATGATCTCCACGTACACTAATAATGTGGAGCACGCATGTTAACGAGAACTTATACGCCCAAATGATAGCGCGGGCCCACTGCTCCTCACGTGATTTAACATGACTTCTTGTCCTTCTTAATTCCGGTGGTTTGTATCTTCAACTTTTATGTTGGATATCTCCAAATCTCTTGTTTAAATATCCCGTATTCCGTTAATGTTCCACCCAAATATCCCGTATCCCTATATTTTTTACCCAAATATACTATATCCCTAAAACCCCTAATAGGGCCTCAATTTTTAAAAGGACAAAGCATGGATTCGATATTTCTTAGGGAAGGGATCCTTCCCTGTATCCGTTTATATCTCATGGCGCTTATTTTATTTTCTTTAATTATCCAGGTGACCATTTGGTTTAACAACCATCGCCAGAAGAGAAAGAAGGGTCTTTACACACCTGGACAGTATTCGACTCAGTAATGATTAGAGCTGTTTTTTTCTGACCAACTTTATTCATTGTCATGTCCATTTCTGATAAAAATAAATCAAACACAAATTTAACTGTCTCCTGTCTTTCTATCAGACCTATAAACCAATACAAATGAAAACATAATTTATCATGTGACTTGTCACCGGGCTTGTAGTTGTTTGGGAGAAATTTTGAGAGCGACATTATGCACGACATTTGAAAGAAACTGGGAACGAGTAGAACAGCGTTCTCGCTCGATTCGTAAGCTAGCCTATCGAGCCTACCTAACTTTCGCTTTGGTAAGACTTAATTCACTGCTTAATTACTTCGAAGAACTCTCTGGTTTGCCTGCTAAATAGCGCTTTAAATAGCGCCACGGATAACCCAGGATAACCTGAATAATATTTTCCACTCAAGCAGCCGACTTCAAACGGCAGTGGTGGATCAAAATCGATAATCCACTCCCAAATCATGTGATTATCGATATTTATCGATTATTTTAACTAATTGATTAATCATTTATTGAAAAATATTGACTAATATCGATTTATCAATTAGGTTTCCGATGATCGATTTCGATCGATTTGTTATGCCCTGAATTTCTGAATGAAACCGTTAAAATTTTAAATAGCACTAATAACAAACATAATGCTGTTAAAGCTAGTTTGGACTTTTCAGAGCGTCTCCATTTCGAAATTTTCCGGGGGGACATGCCCCTCGACCACCCGTAAAAGCTCGAGCCTTCAATGCTTTGCAATTGCCTCGGTTATCAGAAAAGTCTGGCTACGGCCCTGAAAACCCTAAAGTGTGACTATAAAAATGGATGCCGCTGAACACTACTTTCTTGACCTACTTGACTTTCCTGATTTACTTGACTTACCATAATGGTTCGATTTAGCGCCCTCCTTCTAATAAGCGCCGCTATTATGTAAGCGCCTCCGACAGGATCGACGAATCAGCGTCCAAGATGCTGCACCAGAAAATTTTGTCATGGACGTAAGTGACACTGAAACTATTGACGTCGAATAGACTAGTGATTTCCAAAATTTCCTTACATTTACTGAACATTCACCGTATTATTTGTTACTGTTACAGTTTCTGTTATTGTTCCTTTTTAAATAAATACTAAAGTTTTTTTTTTGCACACTCCGGAAGGGAGAAGGCATAGAGATCCTGAACATTCACGGTAGAGATCCTGAACATTCACCGTATTATTTGTTACTGTTACAGTTTCTGTTATTGTTCCTTTTTAAATAAATACTAAAGTTTTTTTTTGCACACTCGGGAAGGGAGAAGGCGTAGAGATCCTGTTTACCAATGAAGGGAGGAGAACAAAGAGAAAGGTATCACATCAGTTGGTAGTGAAGTGTGAGTGTTCATAAAAACCTTTTACAGGAGGTGGATCTCTGATCGTAGACCAGGTCTAGTGATATGGGTTGATGGAATGTGTTGTTGCTAAGGGAGCTAACAGTGGCTAACAAAAAGAGTCGCACATCAGAGGAAATTGAAAGGTAAAGAGGAGTAGGCAGCGGAAGCGTGGGAGAAGGGATTTTTAACTATCTGCGAGGTGCTACAATTTGAAGTGAGTTTCCTGGCCTTTTCTGGAGGTTGACGGGAAGTTTTCTTGCGTAGGGTAGAGTGGGCTCCTTCTGTAGCAAAAAGGGTGGTCCATGAGAGTGGGAAGAAGCAGTGAAGGAAGGCAAGCTCTTGGATTGTGAAACAGTTCAATTGACAACAGCGCAGCATTTCTTTTAGCAGAGAGTTATCCTTATCGTGCATGAGCCAGGACCCTAAATTTGGCCGATTGGTACCACTCAGGAGGACAAACGCTAATGTCCATGGTGATGTAGGTCAACATCCCTAGTTTACATTTCCAAGTGATAGTATTGCCAATGGTGTCACCTTCAGGGGGGAAATGACACCTTTTCTTACCCCTCCCCCCTCAAGCCATTTTCCAACGTGAGAATTATACGTGGCATTCCCAACACAATTTACGTACTTTATTGTACGGAACTGGGGAAACGACTTAATAAACAAGTCAAAAATGAAGCCCAGTCAACCAGTCAAAAATGTACGTCACTCTTTGTCCCCTTAAGTGGTACCATTCACCCCCTCTGGCTCATGCACTATTAGTGAAATGGGCCAAAACTGTGTTGGAACCCAAGTGCTTAGATGACGACTGCGGGTGGCGAACTTCGTGTCGTTATTTGTTACTTAAAAAGGCTTCCAGCTATGTCATGGTGACATGAACAACATGTCTCCATTTTTATGAAACCAGAACGAAATGCCGAAACATGTAAATGAAGAATACCGCACTGCATATAAAAAACCTTATTCAGCCACTTTTTATGTCGGATCTCTTGTTAGAGATATACTTAAGCCACAGTGCAATAAATTTTTGGTAGTTCCACTTTCTCTTTTCTCATCGATGCAAGTCCAATTGTAAATCCAGTTACTCAAAAGTGTTTGCGGCGAACATCTTATCAAGCACATTTGCCTCTAACTAGTTGCACCAACTTTCAGTTCCCTAATTCAGTTAGTTTGACTTTTTTAGTCAGTTAGTTAGTTTGTCAGTGTTCCCAGGAGACACAGTCCTTGATCGCGTGATCATCTCCAGTTGTTCAGCTTGCTTAACCGCGTTGCCTGGTGTCTTCGTTGGGTCCTAGAGAAGAGCCTGCCTAGTTACACAGTTCTGTGGTTTCCTTAACTTATGTCCAATTCATCTCAATTTCAGCGACCTTATATGGACATCCATCTTCTACTGCTGCGTTATCTCCCATATTTATTTTTTCCTGACAAAGAGTACCCACCAGGATAGAGACAACTTTTATAATGCTATTTTGTTGCTCACCGATTTTCGTCAAATCGGAGCGAGGATATCTTTTACAATGGTGTGGATTAGCCATTATTGGATTTTTTGTCCAACCACGGTTGGTCTTACTGAAAAGAATAAGTGCTGAGCCCTGGTGTTTATACAAACGGAGACTTATGTAGTCGTGTGGCTGGGATAAGGATCCACTGGTTACCTGCCCTATATGTAAATTCGATCTAGAACCCTTAGTTGTGTCCCGACTACAAACCGAAAAAGCATCGTGGCCAAGTGACGGAGGGCCTTCCAGATGGTGATGTGGTCAACATTATGAGAAACCATGAGACTGTCCTTGGTTGGCAAGATACTTGATCTATCATGTCTGAAGCCCCCTGGATATCTAAAAAAACCCGACACAATCTTGTTGACAATTTTCCCTAAGCGTCACAGCATGATGAATTCTGTGTTGTTTTCACTAGAGTCAACCCCTCTTTAGGTCAAGTTTTATCATGTATACGAATATCCTTTCTCTCAGCTATTATTTAAGTGGTAGATAAAATATGAGCGGGAAATCTGTATGGGCATTTACAATGGCGAGCTGATAGGCAAGCCATTGTAAACGCCCATACAGATCGGACACGAATATTTTATCCTACTTGTGAAATGAAAACAATAAATTGAATGCAAAGTATTGTTATGCAATTCGGTAATTGGACATGAATGCCAAAATGCTGTACATCCCACAGGAGAGAGTGCATGGGACAATAATAGAACTATTAATAATTTTCAGTCACTGCCAAGCCGTGAGTATGGCAACAGCTTGTTTTCGTCCTCCGAAAACTGAAGAGGAAGAAATTTCCCTATGTTTTTACTACCTGGCAGAATACGAGAATGAACAAAAAAGCGCAACTGCAAACAGCTGGAGGCAACAGACATGTCGATGACCTGTCAGTCCCACTCGAGCACATGTCTGCAAACAGTTTAAACTTCCGGCTCTGCAAATTCATTTGTGAATTGCGAGGCTAACCGGGGAACACTACCCTCCTAAGACACTGTACCTTCTTGTTTGCGGCATTGATCGCCATTTGGCAAATGTACGGGGGAAATGGCGTTTAACATACTGGAGAAAAGTGATAGGAGGTAAAACGGCATTCTTTGAAGCAATATTTCATCGCATTGTTTTTATTTGTGTTCTGTTTTAACCAGTATGTTGTATTGTAAAGGTTTATGGTGTTTCGTAAAACACTAGATGGCGAAATGAAGGACGCCACCAAGTGCGGAGTTGCACAAGCATCAAAGATGTCGGAAAAAGAGGAGATAACAGAGAGAGAGGAAACAATCCTGTGGGACATGGCTCTACTGGAAGCAAATACAGCTGAGTCGTTATTGAATACTGTATTTTTATAATGGCAAGTTGTTCGGTCTACAGGCCGGTGAACATAGGTTGATTCGCTTGAGTAATATTGTTGTTGCGGGAAACAAGATAGTTTTTGATGAGTTTAGAGGCAAAACGTACAAAGGCGGCTTAAAAGATTTGAAAAATAAGCCACGCTATATTGAACAAAACAACATCTAGAAATTCTGTGTTCAGTAACTGTACAATTAATTTTGTAGTTAAGAAAAATCACTTAATGTACTGATTGCTTGATATTTACGAGATTGTTCAGAAAATACCCATATAGTGTTAGACATTGTCAGAGAGTAAAGTTGACAGGTAAATGAAATTTAATTCTATGACGAAAATATGTCCATTGTGTTTTTCATTTTAATCAGTAGCGATCTGTATCAAAAGTTAATGAATACTAATTAGCTGAGCAGGAGTTTGTATCAAAAGTTAATTCTACTGTTTAATAATTCATCAACCCCAGCCTTTCCCTGCTACCTATTCAATCCCTCCCCGTGCTTTCAGACAGTTGATTTGTATTGGGGTTTACAGTTGTGTACATGTGATCTGAATACTGTGCTGGGATTGGTTTGTACCCCCGTGAATAATTAAGGAATTTTCAATGTCATACAGCATGTTTGAAGAAGTGCTCGGTGAAAAAAGGAGCCATTGCTTTCCAACTTTTCTCTATCCTATTCTCCTGTTTTCTCCTGTGGAGGTCGACTTAATAGGCCCTTGACATATTCCAGTTACCAGTTCAATTGGTTTTCCTGTCTGGTTGTTCAGTCTTGTCCATGAGGGGTTTGAAAGTTCAGAACCTGTTCATTACAAAGTCATTCATGCAGTTTTCTCGTGTAAATAAAGGATAAAGGTCAATCCAAGTAACTGCATTTTAAAATTTTCACTGTTTTCCGGGATCTTTTCTGAGGTTAAGAATATTTAAAATCAACGTTTCGATCAGTTTCACTGATCTTCTTCAGGCTGTTGTTAAAAATGACAATATGGCGGATTGTTTCTCATGTTCAGCTTGGTAACCGCACCAATAAATCGTGACTATTATACGACGTATGTGAAAAAAAGGGCGGGAAAATGTAACGAGGCCTGTCAAGTAATTTTACATTTGTGATACTTCACTGACTATTACAGTCTCCCTCACGATCGAAGAAGGAGTTCAGGATTGATTTCCACGTTTCAACATGGTCAAAACTGTTAAGCACTTTCATTCCGCGGTGCTTCTGTCGCAGTGATTCAATTCCTTCGAGAACCTTCCTTTGTCTCAACCCTCTCTCTGTCGCTACGATTTTTGCGTTTGTCCAGTCGATACTTCTTTGGCACTCAATAGTGTGTCGTGCTAGGCCTCCATCTTCTTTGCCCATTCGTCTTTCGGCCGATAGAGTGTTTCCTTTTTGAAGGTCTTCATTTGTTAATCTGACTTTGTCCATGTGTTCTTTCTTTCGTGTTTGGAACAGGCGCCATGTCTCTCCTACATACACTGAATTCTGGCAGGTACACAGAATCTTAACCTCGGAAAAGATCCCGGAAAACAGTGAAAATTATAATATCTTAAGATGAGAGGTGAAAGTTTCAGAAATAGGATAACTGCATTTTGTTTCTAATAGTCCAGCAGATAAGTGTCAAATCAGGGTTGGGTACTGCACTGTATGGTAAAAGCATCAAACTTAGCACGTTAATACTGAACATCATGGGGAACATTTTCAAGATTAGAGGCAATCTGAACATCCCCTGTGTCAGCCAGGTATGGAAACATACAGGATAACTGTCTAAAACAATGTCTGATCGTAATGATCTATTTAACTAAGTTCAAAGATTACCGTCATGCTATCAAAATTGGCATAGAAGGTTTCTGAGAATGGAAAATTGAAAAGGTAATTGAGGTAATAATTATGCAAATTAGAAATTTTAATTAATTCACATTTGATGATTGCATAGTTGTAGCTTACTTTTTCATTATTATCGTCTCAAACTTTACACGAGACAGCCATAGATTGTTTGTTCTAGCTGGTAAAAGAATACACGACACTATTATTTTTCCTGGGGCCTATAAATGGCCAGAAACGAAAGAAAAAAAGTTGTTTTGAATAAGGTTAGTTAAAAAATGGAAGTGGTACTGATTGTCCTCTTTTTGGATAATTATTTTTCGTTTATCCACTATAACAACCATAAGAGTAACTAAACAGCCATAGACACCTATCGCAAATAATTCCACTTTACGAAGAGGATGGTTGATACCGGTGGCCATCTTGGGTGTTACCTGCATGTACAACTCACTTGTATTGCTTAAAGCACATGAAAATATATATCTATTTTTTGCATGCCACGATTAGATTCCAGTACTTGTATGATAAGAAAACATACTGCAACTGGATATGCAGATTCATTTCTGAAAGCACTAAATGCTAAGGAAACCTTTCATGCACACCAGGTTAGCACTCGTACTCTACGTGTTAGTTCAAAAGGCATTGCATCTAAGGTACAAAATTCCTGCAGAGTGAAACCAAGCTGCGCTGAATTGTGCCAGTACTAAGAGCACACCATAACAGTTGTAATAAAATTTCTGACAGACGGAAGGAGTTCGGCGACCTGGCCTGGGATAGCTAGATCAGTCCATCCTTAAAGGACACGAAGACTTAAGAAATTAAAAAAAATCCTATTTGACATCCTAGAATTGCAACGAGGCACGAGATGAGACACTAATGTTTAAAGTTGACAAACTATAGAGAGAGTTGTACTCTTAATGGATTATGCTACTTCATACCGCAGACAGTGACTGGTTCCAGACGATGTTTGAAGTCGGCTTACAAACTAGAATGCGGACGGGATGTTTACTTGGGTACTTTACGTAAATCACATAGTTTAGTACGTCAACAATAACATGCAGGAGCAATGCATGCGCCATGTACTAGATGCGACACCATGCTGTGTTTTACGGGAAGAAGGTACATAGCTAGATCGCTGTAGAGTATGCTCTTTGATGCTACATGTGTGCCCGCATTGCATAGGCTTGCAAAGAAAATGCACGCAATTCACATCAGCACACACAGACTAATTTCTTCCCAACTTAAAGAATTATAGCTCATCGCTACTTCCAATATCTGATAACAGTGTGAATAATGCAAGAAAAACGTTTTCAGAGAAGATATAAGAAAAGATACTACTTCATCTGTACAGAAGTCCCTTCCGTAAACCCTCATTTAGACACTGACAGGATACCAAGCTGGCTAATTGTGGGGCTGGTGCTCCTTTAGCGCTAAACTGCTCAGTCCAACAAAATTCGGTTGTATTTAACAGAACGAATCAGTTAATTGAGAGCTGAAAAGGTTATAGACGAAGAAGTAAATTTGACGATGAAAACTGTTTTGGAAGTTACTGTGCTTATATCGTTACTGTAGGTGGCTTAAACTGATGAGAACGGGATATAAAAAGAACAAATAACTGAATAAATAGGGTGTGTAATAATGTGTTTCTACGTTCCTTAACTGCATCAGAGTTCTGCCGTGAAACAGTAAACAGGTAAGCATGAAAGGGACCACCGAAATGATTTTGGAGAAAGCGAAATTGTGCTTGAATGTTTCAAACAGTGTAATTGAATTAATTAGATATCTAATTTGCATAACTTTGACCTAAAGTAAAACGATCCCCCTGGGGAGAGGCCTGGGACGCGAAAGATGGCGGACACGTTTTCCAGCGCTCCGCTAGTCCCTATGTAATTTCAAGATGTCTGCAGGGGCAGATGACGGATTAAACCAACCTTCGACCAGAGAATCTAAAGAAGAAGTAAGAGAAAGTCGAAGAAGAAAACGAATTCGAGAGCGTGGCTCACAAACGGACGAAGAGGGTGCTGGTGAAGAAGAACACAATCATGGCTGCACCATGTGCAGCAAGAAGCTAGATGGCATACAAGAGAAACTGGACAAAGTTCTGTCGATGCTTCCTGAAATAAAACAAATCAAGCCAAAGTGGTAAAGCTCGCAAAGGAAAAGAACGACTTGAAAGAAAGTTTAGAGCTTTCGCAGGCCGAAATAGCCGAACTAAAGAATGAAGCCGCTTCAACCGTGACTAAGCTTGCAGCTGCGAGCGACAAAATTGCCAAAGTAGATGAACTCGAGAGGCGACTGATCAAACAGGAATGCCACAACCGACGAAACAATATCAAATTCTTCGGTATACAGGATGATGACCACGAATCACCCAAAGATACCGAAAGGAAACTTAGGCAATTTTTGCAGAAAGAAATGAAGATACCGAGTGGCGAACTCGAAGATATCGAATTTGAAAGAGTGCATAGGATACCAACGCGACCAAAGGAAGACAAAGGACAACCGAGGCCTATAATCGCAAAAGTATCCTTCTTTCAAGACAAAGAATTTATTAAATCATGCATCAAGAACTTGCCTAAAGGTAAAAAATATGGCGTTGCTGATGACTTCCCGAAGGAAGTAGATGAAATTAGGAAAAAGCTACATCCAGTGCTCAAGAAAGCAAAGGAACAAAGGAAGATGGCTTTCTTTAACGTCGAAAAACTGGTTATTGAAAATGTGGTTTATCGCGGTCCTGAGACAAAGAACTTTCCGCTTTATGGTCGAATAATGGAAAGTGGCTAAGCCAGATACTGTAATTTGCCTTTGTGGAACTCTAAGGAGTGCTTTCGCACGTTTCAGACAAGGTAACCTGCTTCAGATGCGCAGCAGGTTTTTTTGTGTTTTATTTCAGTTGCTAGTTTTGTTTACGTCTATCTTTAGGTCTATAGTGTTAGCCGTATTGTTGTTCAATGTCGCTTTGTTTATATTCGAGCTAAATCACAAATTAGAAGTCTTTCCAGATTTTTTTATTTATTATTATTACTTTCATTATTTATCACCATCGCCGAACCGTCAAAATTCGCAAATTGCAAAGATCAGAGTGTTTTTTTGTATGCACAGCTTAGATGAGCCTTAAAATCATATCACTCAATGTAAGAGGTTTGAACAAGACCTCAAAGCGAAGACAAGTATTTAGATGGCTCCATCAACAAAAATCGGACGTTATTTTCTTACAAGAGACATATTCTTCTTCGCAAAATATAAATTTATGGGAAGCCGAATGGGGCGGAAAAATGTTTTCCAGTCATGGCTCAACACACAGCCGAGGCGTTATGATTATGTTTAAACCCCGACTAGACGTAACGATCGAGAAACAAATCGCCGACAAAAACGGTAGATATATTCTTGTAGAAGCGTTTGTCGATGGATCAAAACTTAATTTCTTGAATGTTTATGCACCAAACGATCAACAACAGCAGGTGAAGTTCCTTTGGGACTTGTCGACATCAGTGTTAAACCAAGTTGTTAATGAAAAGGTGTTAGTTGGTGGTGATTTTAATTGCGCTCTGAGCAACCTCGATAAACGTGGCGGGCGCTCTTTTGAAAGCAAAAAAACTGTTATTCAAGAAATCAATCAGCTGAAAAATACCTTTGATCTTGTGGACATGTGGAGACAAAAGCATCCGAATATGCCTGGCTTCACTTGGAGCAACACATCCTTGAAAATTCAATGCAGATTAGACTATTTTTTCGCGTCTCAAAATATGCAAAACCTTATTACCGATTGCCAAATAGTTTCCAACATTTTTTCAGATCATTCAGCACTTCAGCTCCACATAAACTATGAGCAAAAAGAAGCGAAACGAGGCCCAGGATTTTGGAAATTTAATAACTCATTACTTACAGACAATGAATATATCGAACGTATCACCAAGAGTGTTCCCACATTCTTATCAAAGTATGCAGACCTTACAGACAAAGGACTATTCTGGGAAATGGTTAAAATGGAAATTCGAGCTACTACAATCGTGTTTGCCAAAAGAAAGGCCAAACAAAAACGTGATGAAGAGAAAGAACTTTTACAACAATTTAGTAAATTACAAGAACAACTACGTTCTAATTTTAGTGATACCACCAAAGCCGAAATGGATCGCGTCAAAAGTAAATTAAAAAAAATAGTCGCAGGTAGAACTCAAGGTGCCATGCTCCGTAGCAAAGTTAGATGGTACGAGTTCGGGGAAAAAAACAGTAAATACTTCTACAACCTAGAGAAAAGAAATCATAAGAAAAAACACATAACTTCGCTGACAACCGATAACGATACTATTTTATCCGACCCCAAACTAATCCTAGAAGAAGAAGCTAACTTTTATAAAAAAATTTACAGTTCCAAACAAACTGACCCAGAAAGGAAAACTTTCGCTTTCTTCTTTGAATCTGAAGGGCTTACTTCTTTAAACAACGTCGAAGCTGAGCAGTGCGAAGGGATGCTAACACTTGAAGAATGCGCGAAAGCAATTAGTAACTTTCAAAACGATAAAACACCTGGATCAGACGGCTTTACCATTGAGTTTTATCGTCGCTTTTGGAATCCCCTAGGAAAATTAATGGTTGACAGTTTCAATTATGCTTTTCAAACAGGAAAGCTTTCAATTTCCCAAAGACTCGGAATTATATCACTTATTCCTAAAAAAGACAAGAACTTAGAGTTTTTGAAAAACTGGAGACCAATAACCTTGCTAAACACTGATTATAAAATCGCCACTAAAGCCATTGCAATGCGTCTAGAGAAAGTATTACCAAAGATTATTCATCCTTGTCAAGCAGGGTATATAAAAGGTAGATATATTGGAGAATGTATAAGAGCTATTTCCGATATAATGTCGTTCACAAAACAAAGAAATATGCCTGGTGCAGCAGTGTTCCTGGACTTCGAAAAAGCCTTTGACTCTATCGAATGGAATTACTTACAAAAATGTCTTGAAATATTTAAATTTGGTCCTCAACTCCAACAATGGGTTAAAATATTCTATAACGACATATCTAGTTGGGTACTTAATAACGGTTTTGCAAGTAAACACTTTACGCTATCCAGAGGCATGAGGCAGGGATGCCCTTTGTCGGGATTACTTTTTATTATAGGTATAGAAGTCTTAGGTAATGCGATTAGACAATCAGCTACAATAAAAGGTATTGAAATCACACCCGGAAAAACTGCGAAACTTGCTCAGTATGCCGATGACACCACCGTATTTGTAAAGGACACTCAATCGATAACCAATCTGTTTAACCTTCTAGAAAAATTTGAACGTGTTTCCGGCCTTTGGATAAACCAGACCAAGTCGGAACTCCTTTGGTTAGGATCATGGCGTCTGCGCAAAGATAAAATCTTGAGCTTAAAACTTAGTGAAGAGCCGACATATGCGCTCGGAATTCATTTTTCATATAATGACGAACGCGCAATTGAAAAAAACTTTTATGATAAACTCGGGTCGCTTAAAAAAGTTCTCAACATTTGGTCATCAAGAGACATTTCTGTTTATGGCAAAATTAATATAGTCAAAACACTTGCGCTGTCGAAACTCACGTTTGTGTGTAGCGTGCTGGATACTCCTAATGGCTTTACGGAAGAGGTCAACAAAATTATTTTTAATTTCATTTGGAAGTATAAGCAGCCTAAAATAAAAAGATCTACGATCATCAAATGCAAAGAAGAAGGAGGTCTTAATATGACTGACTTCACGGTATTCGATAAAGCTCTAAAACTATGTTGGGTAAAGCGCTTATGTTCTACAGATGACGCACCATGGAAAGCTATACCAATTTCACTGCTATCAAGCGTAGGTGGCAAACTAATTTTCGAGTGCAACTACGATATCAAACGCATAAATTTAGATAAATCGCTTCCGAAATTTTACAACGATGTAATAACTTACTGGCAAGAGTTATCCAATAACGTACCTAAGACGAAGTGCGACGTATTAAACCAAATTATATGGAATAATCAGTTTATAAAAATAAATAAAAAGTCAGTGTTCTTCCAAAACTGGCACATCGGCGGCATAAAAAACGTATCCAGTCTCGTAGATGAACAAAAAAAACGCTTTCTGTCTTTTCAGTCCTTCCAACAGAAATTCCATATAAACTGCAACTTTCTACAATACTACGGGCTTTTATCTGCGATACCAAGTGCTTGGAAAGAGCTTTTAAAATCACAAACCGGAAACCTCTCCTCTTCGACGCCAACTATAGAAAACCTAACGTGTAAAGTCATATATCATCTGTTGATTAATGGAAAAAATCTTCCTCCACCTACGGCAGAAAAAAGACTCATCAAGTGCGGTTTTGATCCTTCGCAACGTCGCAAAATATACTCACTTCCCTTTGTTGTAACAAAAGAAGTTAAATTATCTGTTTTTCAGTTTAAATTAATACATAATATTCTAAACACGAATAGTCTTCTGTACAAAATGCAAATTATCGATTCACCTACTTGCCCATTTTGCCCTGATACAGAGCAATCTATCTCTCATTTATTTGTGTACTGTTCATTGGCTGTATCTTTCTGGAACGAATTTACCGAGTGGTACTGCTCACAATGCAAAGAGCATAGCGTGACAGCCTTGACAGAAAACGAAATATTATATGGCGTCTTAAAAGACTCATCTTCGCTTCAAACCATCAACCACCTTATACTCTTTGGCAAGCTTTTCCTGTTTCTCTGCGCTAAAAATGACAAAAAATATCAATTTGCGGATTTTGTCGTCTACGTGCGAGAAAAAATAGATCTCGAAAAGTACATTGCCTTACGTGCAAATAAACTCGCTCATTTTAATTCTAAGTGGAAAGATTTCTTTTAAATAATTATCACATCATCGGTAGCATGTCATTCTCTTTGTTGTTTTTTTTTTTGTGTAACAATTTAATTAATTGTCGTTTGCAGTAAGTAAGTAAGTAATGTAGTGTGAATAGTGTGTGTTTTGTAAGCTATTAGGGACGAAGTGTCAGTAATCAAAGATGTAGAATAATAAAGGAATCGTTAGTAAGTAATTACTTAAAATGTGTCTCGTTGTATTAATGTAATTAGCGTAATGTATTGTACTCTAGCGTTGTATTGTAAGTAAGAATTATATTTTAGAAGTAGTCAAAATTAGTTATCCTTATAATTAACAATTATTTTTTTCCTTTTGAAAGTGTACATGTAAAAATTACGTCTCTTGTAAATAGCCCATTGTAAATATGTATTTATCTGTAGTACCTATGTAATTAGTGTTGCGTGTAAATAAAGTTGCATTATTTAAAAAAAAAAAAAAACGATCCCCTGAATTCAGTTGAATCACCCCCAAAAATGTTAATGTTTTGTTTTGATAGGGAAATTCAACAAGCAGACATAACTAAAATGACAATTCAACACTGTATCAAGTTAATTTTTTCCCACTTATGTAGTCTTCATAGGCTAAATGGCGGCCATATTGGAAATCCCCCCTTTCCCAGCTGCCACAGATCCTCTCCAGATTGCCTCTAATCTTCAAAATATTCCCTATCCAACATATTCACCTATCTGCTAGACTATAATATGTAGACAACAGAATGCAAGTAAGATGGGAAAGAGCCAGCAGAGAACTGTGCCTTTTCTCCTGAGTACCACTATTGCTTTGCTTTCACAAATGTATTAATACTATGTAACACCTTTTGTAGTATTTAAATCAAAGATCTTTGTAAGTTACTTTAGTCTGATGATGGTATGGAGTAGTACTGAAATATAGCCAATTTTTTTCCTATCTAACCTGTGTTCTGTTGTCTACATATTAAGCCGCACAAAATGCAGTTACTTGGATTGACCTTTATCCTTTATTTACTCAAATTATCAGTGGGTAATGGGTTTCTCGTGTATCTGCATCTTAAATCTGGTGCACGATGTGTCGCAACATGACTTGTTTACTGGATACAGGAGATTTTAATGCGGAAGTTGGGAACGATAACAGCGTGGTTAAGAGCATATGCTAGGAAAAGGGACGGTTGGGGAGAGAGAAACGAGAATGGGGACCTGCTAGTAAACCTTTATGATACGAACAGTCTGGTTGTGGTTCTGTCCCTCATAACAGCGTTCATAAGGCTA
Source organism: Siderastrea siderea (assembly GCA_964030785.1). Taxonomy (NCBI): domain Eukaryota; kingdom Metazoa; phylum Cnidaria; class Anthozoa; order Scleractinia; family Rhizangiidae; genus Siderastrea; species Siderastrea siderea. The sequence goes on from OZ034967.1 coordinate 34,468,531, forward strand.
CATGTACATGGACCACACCCTTAGGAGCAGTCAGGAACCAGATTGATCAAGAGGTTTAGAAGGTCTGCGCAGGATGTTAAAGTCAGGAGAGGTGCGGATGCTGGGAGTGATCATGAGCTGGTCACAATTAAGCTTAAGTTTAAGCTTGCAAGGGTGTCTCGACCATTTGCAAATTGTTAAAGATATGCTGTGAAAAGGCTCATTCAGGACGTGTTTCGTATAGAGCTGAGGAACAGATTTGAAGAGCTAAATGAGGATTGTGAGATGGAAGAGGATAGGGTGAACAAAAGAGAAGCTTATTCCAAGACAAGTGAAGAGGTTATGGGGCGCAGAAATAAAACAACAAAACCTTGGCTTAGCAGAGAGTCCTGGAGGAGGATTGGGGAAAGGACGAACTGAAGAGTAAATTGTTGGGCACAAGACTACAATCAGTTATTGACCAGATGAAAATCAAGTACAAGCGGGAGGATGTCGAAGTCAGTAAAGTGAAGTGTCAGGAATGATAAAAAGAATAAATGAGCGTATGTAGATAATGAGAGCTGCAAAGCTAAAACAGATGTGAAATGGAACGAGTTGGGTACAGTGAACAGTACTATTAAAGAATTGTGTGGGAGGAATGCATGACATAAACTAAAACTGCTCCTTCGAAATTGTTAGATCTTTCTACTCGCGCAGGTGCTGTTCATTCCTACAATACTAGATCTGCATCAGCTGGTAGATTCTATGTAAAACATTCAAGAATAAAACAACAGAGCCACTCATTTTCACGCATCGGATGTAAAATATAGAACGGACTCCCAGAACATCTCCGAACGAAAAACAAAATCTCCTTCAAAAAATGTCTTCAGCAAACTTTACTGCAGCTTTTAGAACACGAGGAGAATTATGTTGATGTTCACACCTTAATTAAAAAATGCCAACCTTTCGTTTGCTCACTACTAACAGTAATTAAGAGGCTGTCTCTGTAAAAACCACCCACTCAATTTCGCATCAAAAATAAATTTGCCTGAAACTCTGCCAACAAAAAGACTTTACCGAGGCTAGAACTAAAACAGGTTTGCTGTAGTTCAAAATGATTTTCTGGCCGCCCTGGGAGCTGTTAAACATTTTGTCCCATCTGGGCCCGATTGCACGTCTCGAAAATTAAAAATGAGGCATTTTTTGTGGCATTATAAAAAATTAGATTCGCATCATCTAGTAATGAATTTTACGTCATTTTGCTCATACGCCTTTCTTGTTTTCTAAATGAGAAACAATTTTCTTGTCTATTTAACCTGAAAGGCAAAATCAATCGTCTTATGAGCCCTGCCAATCGCCATCCAAACGAAGGCTGAAAATGCCCTTGATTTGGAAGCTTATTTTTATAATCTGGGACTTAGTTGACAGCTCTAGCTTACCTAGTGGAAAAGTGCGTGCAATCCTTTATCGGCACACATATGCAAAAACCCCTGTACGATTTCAGTATTTCAAAAGTTATGACCGTTTGTATCAGCACATTTGCCTGCACTTGCGATTTTTCAGCCTAATGCTAATCGACACATTTTGATCAGATTTTGTCATAAATACAGCTCACCTGCTTTGCAGCTCGGCCTTATTTCCAACTTCAGCCATTTTCCAGTTCCTGGGATTGCTCAATTCCACGATAGATCCCGTAAATAGGTGGGTATTGCCTTCGAAGATTGAGCACCGCCTCTGCCATATTGCTTGTTAGCGAACCAAAACTCGAAACCATGGCCACGTCTCCCGCTAGAAATAGGTGATTAAAACATCGATTTGCAGCCGAATTTCCTCGAGAATCGGACAATAAACTATCCAACTTTGGTATTTAGGAAGATAATCGAGAACTGAGGGCTTAAATCTCGAAGAAATCTTTCCGTTAAATCGCCAAATTAGCTGATGACACATCGTCGACTTGTGTTGCGATGCTGCTTTCGCGAAGGTCCACATAAATGGGGGAACCGCTGATTGCTTTAGGATTCTAAATGTTTTTCTTTTTTTTTCAAAATAATGGAAACGCGCAAAAATTTCATTCCAAACCGTAATTACTAGAATAATTAAACCTTCAACAACAGAATAGAAGACGCATAATTCAACACAACAATGTTTAGTTTTGAGGCATAAATCGCCAAATTCGAAACACAACTGGTGAATCTAGCTCAATGACTCTCAGAAGTATTTTCCAATATGTCCCTTCATCTACCGAACGAGCTCGAACAAACATCTCTTGAAAGTTATCTGTCTTGTCCACGTTTAGATTCACATAACCGCCATCTTCGTCCTTGTATCGTATTTGCAAAGTGTTGGACGTGTGATGTCGCAGTTTCGCAGGTCCGTCTAATATCCTCCACAAGCGAAGAAAACGAATAATTTCGTACGATTCCATCGACAACGACTGCTTCTGTATAAAACTTTACCAATTCATCCTGCCTGTACTCAACTTTTATTTTGAACCTCGTGCCGGCCGACTAATGTACTCGCAGTAAGTCGAGACTACCTGTCCCGCCACATATCAATCACTGTCAACGCCCACTTTGATGTTGCGGCTCCTTTGTTAAAAGTGTCAAAGAAGTGTCAAAAATTCATCAAAAATCTTGATCTAGTGGAAATGGTAGCACGCTTCGCGCTGTAAGTAAAACCTGATACAAATAAAGCCAAACAATATGATTTCATACAAAAACATATGATGCCATTAGGGCTTGTCAAACACTTTCCTCCACACAGGGAGGGATGTACTACATGATAAGCCCAAAGAACGCCCATATTAGAGGATACAGTGATGCAACGTGATTGTATTAAATGCATTTTCGGTCTCGTTTGAAATAATGGTGATATGTTCTAAATAAAAGTTTTCAGTGGTTTTGTGTTCAGTTGGGAGTACACTATCCCACTCAGAATTTTGGTAAGGAATGTTAGTAACTAAGAATAGGCCTTGGGGAATAATTTGTGAATTATGTGCAGCTGGTAAATGTTAACCAGAGACTCAGTATTACATCTGATACCCGAGCATCGTGCCTGATGGTGTGCACAAAAAGAAGCTATGTTCAAATTGGTCACTAGACAGACAACAAGATTGCCACCAGACATGATTAAAGCCAACAGGAGAAGATTGGTCAATACAGTGTCCTCTTTGGCTTCTGTAATCTGAAGCAAGCCATGATAAACCCACAGAAGCTCTGAACTGTGAAATGATGGAAAGGCAGAGTGCAACCATATTGAATACAAATGTAAGCTCAACCACATTTTCACAATTAATTCAATTGAAATGCTTTAGTAACAACACTACCTTACACTTCTGATAGGACCTAAATTAAAGCTTAATGGGTTTTTACATTGTTTCATTTCGTATGCTCCCAAGGCTTCTGAATTCCTTTGAAAAAATTTCACATATCATGTATGCAAATGTAAACTGCTTTTCCTGACTGCAAGATAATTATTCAAGTTTAAGCAAATTAGTCTTTGGGTTTTCACCTTTGTAGATATTTTGATTAAAACTCAGCCTGTAGTCTGCTGTAAGCAATGAAATCGCAAGTAACTCAGTCTATGTTTATACCAACCTTACTTCAACCGAAAATATTCGCAGCTGCAATTTGCATGTCAAGTGCAGCAACAGAGTAATTTCATGAGCCGATGACTGCACTTCTAAGCGGAACACGGCTGCATCAGAGAATGAAACAGTGGGCTGCATAATGGGAGCTGAGCATCTTTTTTAATTTCCCAGGTAAATGCAATGGGGATAGCACTACGGGGTTGATTTACACTCTAAAAATAAATTAAAAAGCACTACAATGTGAAAGCTGACTATATTTTCTTTCAACATTAGAGTTACATATGGCAAAACTAAAAATTGTTTGAGTTTTACAACATGCAGATTGTTAAAATCAAAAGAAAAGGAGACACTAAATAAGTTTGTAACATCTATCAAGTGATGTCAGTTATGAATAAAGATTAGAGGGATTGGTTTGCTATTTACAGATAAATAAAATGTCTAAACAAACATTCTAACATTTTACTCACTCCAAAGGCTCCAGAAACCCGAGCTTTTAACAGGAGGTTCATGTGTTTGGTGGCATCGGCATCTGTAACAGAGTGCACTTCAGTGCACCCGACAGATCTCAGAGGACAAGAACGTTTCTTCTTTGTGCACTGAAAGGCAGCATCCTACACCTGGTAAAAATGTTTCAAATTTCAAAGGGCAATGTTATTCATCCCATCTCAAAATGAGTAGTTAGCAGTGACCAAAATCCACAGGGATTGAGATCAAGACTAATATTGGCCAGCCAGGAAAAGGCAGGTAAAAATTAGGGTTGAAAACAATAAATGGTGCATTTCAACCAGCCTCTTGCAATGGGCAAAAGAAAGACAGAAAGAAAGACAAATGGAAACCCTTAAAAGTGGAGTTGTAAAAAAGAACAAAGGTAATGCCAGATAGAAATTAGAAATACCAGAAATTAGATGTCTAAAACCATTTTAACCGAACCTTTTTAAACTGAGCAGGTTGGAGAGCACCAAGAAATCAGTATCATCGAGGAGACAGTATGGCAAAGAATTATGAATAATCATTTCATGGCAGTTGGACGGATAAAAAAAATTAATTGCACAACCAATTTGGCCCCTCAAATCGTGTGATACAAAATGCCTTCCCTTATTCTCACTAATTTTCGCCTGTACTTACCTGTAACTTCAAGAAAATTCAGAAGCTGTAATTCACAAGTATTAACTTTCCTGATTACAGGAAAAAGTGTAAAAAAAGTGTAAATTTCATGGTTTGTTATCGCTTCAATCTCTCAAACGGTGGCCTGAATACCCCATTTCACAAAAAGGGAATTTCCACTAACTGCAAAGTGCTTACAGATGGAAGATTTGAGGACAACTTAAGAGGTTTTGGCTGTTTACTGGCTCAAGTTTCTAAAACCGCCTCCCGGAGCCTTAAATTGACAAACCAAGCCCATAATAGCAAACATTAACATAGTGTCCTTGTTTCTAGGCATTTTTATTTGACTTTCATCTGTTCAAAAAGCCGTAAATATTGTATTCACAAAATCATTTGTTCACAACTGCAACACAGAGGATGGTAAGCCTGTGGTCAAAACAAGACAACAAACCCAGTCAACACAACAACAGCCAAAACAAAACCCATCCCCCAATAACATTCAACTATTTTGCATCTTTCAACAACAACAACAAAAAATGTTCGTGACAACAACAACAATGACAACAACAACAACAACAACAAAATACTCATGACAGCTACGTTATAATTATTACTAATTGATCTCCTTATTAATCACTAATTACCTATAATTACTAATTGATCTCCTTATTAATCACTAATTACCTATAATTACTAATTGATCTCCTTATTAATCACTTTTTCCAACAAGAACACATACGTAACATTCAGCAGACTAATATGTGTATACATCTTGTATAAGACAAAACCATTCTTGAGTACCCCTACCACAAGCTTTACAGCACTTTGCTCATATGTTAAGCCAACTGACCAGAAAAAAAGACCGACCCAATTTATAAAAAGCCAGCAAGCTCTGATTTTATTTTGAACCCTGCGTGGTTTCTTTTTCGATAGTTAATGAACTCGCATTGTTATATTGTGAATATGGAACACTCTAGAACATTATAACGTATTTTTCTCGTGAATGCATATGGGTGATTCTTTAAAGCACATATTAAGCTTATGTGTGAAAACTTGCAGAATAATTGTTCAAGGATATTTAAATAGGTCACGTTTGTCACTGGTTACTCTGTTCACTACCTGAAGCTGAAAGGACGTCAGATAAATATGCGCAAAAGTCAGTTGAGCCGTCGAGTAGTTCAATCTATCCGATACAAGATTTTTCTAGACAATTACGATAACTTAAAGGAATACGAGGAAACAAGCGTGGTTAACTATTATACAGAGAAAACTGTGAAGCACCATTACACGTTAGCCTGCGTCACAGACGAAATTTAACCTTGTAAATAGCGTCTGGGAATTAGTGCACAAATCCTTGTTTTAGACACCCAACCAAGTACAAGGATTCGAGTAGTCGTCCGTGATTGGTTTTTTCATAAGGTCATTGTGTAAATTGACGTCAGTCAGTTCTGATTGGTTAAAGAGATCGCCTGTTAACTATAATCGGAAGCGAGCGACGCGAACATGGAAAACGGGAAAGTATTATGGCAAGCATCGAAGAGAAGTTGAATGCGGCCTTTTAAGCTGTTAAATCTCAATTTGAAGTGGTGGATGTCCTCCCAGATCAACAACAGGCGATCAAGTCATTTTTCGGGAGGCAACTGATGTGGAGCACGCTATCTTGCAACAATAACACAATATCATAAAGCCAGCCACTGCGTTAAGAACAACAGCGAGGAACTTATCACAGTAAAGATAATATTGCAGATCCTATAATGTCAGAAATTCAAATATGCTACGCTGAAAATCTATCAAGCACCTAAACGAGCCAAACTAACCATATGCGAGTATACCAAAAGCAGCATTCAAACCACATTTAGTTGCAAAACAGACACGTCCAGAGGTCAAATTTAAATGAGACCAAGAAACAGGCGATACGCCACAGGCATTCATAGTACAAATCTCAGAAAAAGATTAGATATGACCTTGCAGAGATCAGAAACTAAAACATGGGACGTTTAAAACGGCTCTACTCCATCATCTACAAGCCCACCAAGCTCAACTATAAAACCCACTAAAAGTATAACAAAAGCAAAATTGAAAAGCATTTCGAAAACAACTTCCGGTATTCCGTTTACCTTGTTGGGGGTCTAGAACAGGGATTTGTGCACTAATTTGCTGACGTTATATACCAGCGTTATATTACGTCTGCGACGCAGGCTATTATGTGTTAGTCAAACAAGAAAATGCAGCAAACCCAGAGGGTAGGCACGGGTTATTAACAAACTCTGTTTATAAATCGTATCGAAACAACCTAGAATGTATTAAATCAACTTCTTTAATGTCTGAATCGGAACGGAAACAGTAGCTTCTGTAGACAACATGCAGTATCAAACTGAAGCAGCAAAGTAGGTAGTTAGAAGTGTTGGGACAAAGACAAATTCAAAGGCTTACCAAATGCCGCAGATAAATTCATCGTCGACATCTTGAACGAATAGCTGTCATTCAAATCCAGCCATTTTAAACTGCTATTTCAATCCAAAGTGATCTGCTGCACTGCCCGTGTTGTGACAAATTTTACTGAGCATGTGCAATAGATATGATGGGGACCACCAGCGGTGTTATGATGCCATGGAAACGAATGCCTTGGTAACAACTTGGCAACAAAACTAAGCATGTACAAACCACGGTAACGAGGGTATGATGAGTTTCATATTTCATAAAGCTTTGATCTCGCATTACATGTTGACTTATTTCAGGACTTTATTTCGAAAAGTTATCACTTGTTTTTGAAAAGTAATTTTGCACAGATGGCGCATCATATTTCTTATCCCAAGATCATTTTTATCCCGAAATAAATTCTTATCTCGAGATAATTTTTTATCCCAAGATAATTTTTATCACGAGATAATTTTTTATCCCGATATAATTTCTTATCCCGAGTTAATTTTTTTTTATCCTGAGATAATTTCTTATCCCGAGATAATTTTTATCTCAAGATAATTTTTTATCCCAAGATAATTTCTTATCCCGAGTTAATTTTTTTATACCGAGATAATTTCTTATCCCGAGATAATTATTTATCCCGAGATAATTTCTTATCCTGAGAACCTTTGCAAGGTGCTTGACCGGCTTCAGTCCGGCGTTGGTAAGGAGCTATGGCGGAGAAGGTGAGTAATTTTGTTTGAATATTCACGACCATGTGGTACCAAGCACCCAAGGTTTCTTTCGTGGCGTAATCTTGAGGTCGATAACTACAGCTTTCACAAATTTGTTAAATTCAGAGTATTTTACCTGGGGAATTGAGCACATGCTTATGGCACCCGTGTACTGTTGAGGCCAAGCGATCTGCGATCTACAAAGGAAAACCAAATTGTTACGTTTACCACAGATTCATTATCACTTCCGATGTATTTGGGGGAATTGAATAACAAAAGAGATCAATTCGCTTAGTTTGTTGTTATTTGCAATTTTTTTATGCTTATGGGTGTCTAGAGGCAAGCCAGTTTGTAACTTGTTAGCAGCATGTGTAGTTCTAATCTTTAGTTATCGGCTTAGCTACACACAGGAACATGCTGATGATACAATACAGTAGCACAGTATTTACCCCACGCTAACTGCGGGGGGTCTAAAATACAGGTCACTTTTCACAGGTCAGAGTACAGCTCACCATGATACAGATACAGAGACAGCATTAAAAGTGTCTCCTAGCCCTAATATCTTAACAAAATGTTCTGTTAGATCGAGGGGAATCTGTGTGGTTTGGTAATGGAGCAGTCAGAGCAGTGACCTGCATTCTTGACCTGTGGAGTCTGACCTGTACTTTAGACCCGGCTTGCTAGAAGTTTTAGAGTTTACAACTCAGAGATAATCCACCACATTACCTGTTGTTTAAAAGGTTAACTGTAAAGGTGTGAAGTAATATGTCGAGAACTCGGGCTTCGTGCTTTATCACGGGTTCCAAACACTGAGAAACGGACGAAAGAACTTGGCCTGTGGCCTTGAGCTTTCATCTGTTTCTCGGTGTTTGGAACCTGTGATAAAGAACAAAGCCTGAGTTCTTGACATGTCTGTTTCTCGATGTTTGGAACCCGTCCGTGATAAACCATGAACCCCGAGTTCTTGACAGGTCTTCTCAAATGAAACAATACGAAAATATGCAGTGACATGTTTTCTCTGGTATTGTATTGTTTCCATGAGTTGTGTTAATCATTAGAACAACTCATTAAAATGCAATTGTTTGATCTCAGATGAAAAACATGTTCCATCTCAGATGAAAAAGTGGTGGTGTTTTATCTGTTGTTTCACTAGGTATCAAGATTCATTCACCTGACCCAAATGGTCGTCATTTATTGGCTTTTGACTGCACGAATAATTAATGAGTTTGAGAATGTCTGTCATGAAAGCAATATTTTTGCAGGGACGTAAACAGATACACTTTTAAAAGGATCAACATTACTCAGTGTGCCTTCTATATTGGAAAAGTTTAAAGAGGAACAGGTATGAGCTTTTGAATTTTCATTACTTTGTTTGAAATGTTATTTCCGTGCTTCAAGGTCAACTTTGGAAAAATATGGTGGCAAAACAATATTGGTTGGCAGGAAAAAAGGACACATTGTGTAATATTATATAAAGATTTGAAAGATTAAAAATGGCTTCCCTCTTGCATTGTATTTGGAAGTGCACAACATCTTAAGGGTTGTATTCCAATAACCAGGCCACCGAATACAGGACACCAAACTTCCAACTTTCAGTGCAATGTTAAGTGCAAAATTTTTCCTACATTCCATGGTGGCCAAAACGGTCACAGCCTGAAGCACTGTCTGTAATTTGTATTGTATTCATGTCATCACAAGCTATTACCCTCAATGACTTTTCTCTGGGCTGGTAGAGTGTGCTCTGAGAGTTTTCTGTGTCAGTGCTCCTTCATATGGCCTATTAGGGAATTTTAATCTTCATACAGGGAATGGTTCTTGGACTCTTTAGCCTTGAACAGGGAATATAATATATAGATTTAGCCCAGCCTAAAAGCGGAGCAGCCAAGAAATAAACTGGTGTTCGTTTCTCAAAAATAGTCCTGAAACTTTTCAGTCGGAAATATATTTTGAGGCCTTTTTTTTGGCTTGTTCGCTTTCGAAAAGTGTTTCTCAAAAAGTCCGAAAGTGTTCCAAATTGTCCTCCAATATTTTGGGGATCTATTCTGTAAAACCAAGCTCGCAAGGTCATTCTAGAGGCTTAGCACAGCTTGATTTTTTTTTTCGGGCATCAAAGTGAACACATTTTACTCACGAGCCATCTTGCTTGGTGTTTGCAATGTTTCCATGTCCTGTCATTAACTGTCAAGTCTTGCGAAATCTCCTTGGATTACTGGCTGTTCGCTGGAATGAACTCCGAACGGCACTCATTTACAAAAACAAAATAAAAATCATTCGACTGTTTAAATGGGTTATCTTCATCGCGTTCGGCAGAACTGTTTTTGGAAGCTTTTCGGATATAATAGGTTTAAACCGACACTGCTTCGCATATAGTTTTTGAAATAACTGTTATATTTCGTTCTCTAACTAGAGACCACAAACACCAAACATGCTTTAAATTATGCCGGCATAAGTTTTGCAGATGCGAAGTAAGCCTTTGGGATAAAATAGCTTTAAACCAACAACTGCTTCGCTTAAAAAATTATTACTATTGAAAACGTCTAGGACAGGAAATTCGACAGTTGCACAAAGAGATGGACCAGACAGTCAAAATTGAAAGCAAAGCTTGTACAGTTGTCTTGGGACTCAGCTTTCACCTACTATTATGAATAAACAAACACAAAATAATAGACAGAGAAACCATTTTTGAAAAACAGTTTATTCGAAAACCCGTAAGTTTATACTAAAATGCAATTCGCGTTACACTTCCAAAATCGTGGGTCGGTCCATGCGAGTGAATTCGGCTGAGCATGGCAAAATATTCAAGAATCTGTCACAAATCTTTACATCAGAACTAAAATTTCTCGGATCGATAGGTTACCAAATTTCCTTAGCAATGGAGTTCCACTGGCGGGCTTTGCCAGCTGGCTACACTATTATTTCTTATCCAAGTGCAAGTGTCCGACAACAGAAAACTGGGGAGTATATTTTACAAAGATTACCAAGGAGGAACAGGTAGAGTACTCAGTAGGTCTCACTTCACCTTTCTTTAACTAGAAAATAAAATAATAGGGGTCATGAGAATCAAGTGTGTTGTGTGACTCTGTTGATTTGATTGGCTTTTCATTAAATTATGGTGTCAGGGCATCTGGGCACAGTGTTATCACCAGGTACAACAGATACCCACTTCCCTATTCAAAAATGGGTTCTCTCTTTACTGATCTCAATTTTTTTATTGAAACATTTAGGACATCAGTGGTGGTCTTTGTCTCTCTTTTTATCACTTAAATGTTTGAATAAGTGGGATGATTAAATAGGGAATTTAATTGAGACGTGTTAGAACTGAAACAATATTTATTGCTATCATTGTCTAATACAGCTTGAATATGTGGATCAATTATCTGACTCAGTGATAGAGTCTGATATGATATTGGCTAAGCTAGGCTTGAATACCATTGGAAAAAAAAGCTGAGTTCAGGCAAATTCTGATTGGTAAGTGACAGCCGTACATTAACATGATAAAGAGGAATTTTTTTAAGAACAGGCCATTGATCATCTACAAACGATCATCCGTAAAAGTACCTAAAGGGAAGAACAAAAGAATGTTTAATTAGTACTAAGTATATAGCAAATGACGTGACACAGAATGTTTCTTCAAGATTTTACGTTATCTTATTGCTAACATGTAGGGGAAAAATTATTTAACACTTAATGTTAAGTGCAAATGTGTTTAGAATTTGTAGCTAAGTTGATATATGTATAAATCATAATGACCAATCAATATCGAGAAGAGTTTGGGAATATTTGACCACCTGGATTTAAGGAAAGAATGTAAAGGGGATTTTGAGGAAGAAAAATTACAGTGAATCTCTGTGCTTGTTTGACTAATAGACAAATGGAAACCATAAATGACTGATTGACCAACACCTTCAGCGTCCGTGAAGGGAATTTTGTTTGTGTTTGCAGTTGAAATCTCACCCTGATGATGTTTAATTTGATGATATATACGCGCTTTCCACACTGCTCTGTCATCCCCCTTCACATTGACCATGTCATTAGCAACTGGAAAGTAGGGCACAACAACTGTATCCACTGCTACAGGAAAAATGCGTCTCATGAAATCCATGATTATGTAGAGCTGCTCACCATCTTCATTTTGATTTGAAGGAAACAGCACTACCTTACGACTCAAATTAGTTGTGCTGGTTAAAAGGGTTCCTCTGACCGTTTAACCAATGGCAATCCTTGGGCATTAAAGTCTACATGTTCCATGATTTGCACATCAAGGTATTGTGCATGCACACCAGCAACACTTGTTGTAAACACCCTGTTTAACTGTGCTACCACCTCTCCTTGACCTTCTTTTATAATAACTACAAATTCTTTTTCTCGGTATAGGAGCCCATCGTAACCATGAGTAGCCTTCCAGACACTTCTGCATTCAAATGCATTTCCACTTACATCACTAACATCTGCATTTGAAATATCAGCAACCACTTGTTTATCAGATTGTCCAAGAAGCAGAGAGTGTTTACCTCCAACAAGGATTCCACAGGAAATTTGCTGTTGAGCAATAGTAGTTTGGACCTTGGTCAGCTGTTTTGCCTTCTCCAGAGACTTTGCCCATCCCTGCCAACAAAATAATGAATTGTTGATTATTAGTATAAGTTACATGGTGCTAATAAGTTACACAGTGCTAATAGTTGCTAAATGTTGTTTTAACCCCTAAACTGTAACAGTGTGTTGGACCACAATCATTATCTTAATGGTTTATATTACGCAGACATGAAGCTTGTACTGACAGTACACATCAATCAGTATTTTCTTCAACAACAAAAAATCAAAGGTTGACACTGAACTTGGAATTACTTAACCTGGCCCTACAATACATACAGTAAAAGCCCCTTCTCAGAGCCCCTTTTTGTGAGTCTGAGCTAAAATTAGGTACAGTAATTAGCCCTCCAGGGGTCTAGTAAAGGATATACATGTACAGGTATGGTGTATACCTTTTTTGGATTACAAGATAAGAGATACTTAACAATTATCTTATAACATAATGCGGAACATCACCAGACATTTCCGCAAGATTCAGCAGGATTTTATCATACAACAAATTGCCAATGTCAACAAAACACATTTTGCAGTTAGAAAAACCGTGGTTATGCAGTACCTTACAAGACTTTGGACAAATCTCAAGGCAACCTTCGTATATCGCAGGATACCTGTTATGTACGGATGACAGATAACAACATTCTGACCATATATAGGCAATGCACACATTTGTTAAATAATAAGAAAAGGTATCAGATACAAAAATACACCTGTACATGTACATGACCTGTATGGTTTCACAAAATAGTGAAGGGGTGTAATTTTTCTTTCAGCATTTGAGCAGTTCTCTGTTTTGGTATTTTTGGTATGTTCTTTTGTGAAAAGGGGAGCCTGACAACAATATCCTACACACGAAAAAAGTCATTTACAGCTAATGGTCCTGCATCAACACAACTTACCACTTGAATGTCTGTGTTGTCTGTACCAGCAGCACGATTGTACTCCACAGATTTAATTTCATTTTCTGTTTTGAGGGCCTCCCTTCTTATTTCTGCTGCAGCAAAAGTACACTCAATGTTCTTGTGGTTGTTAGATTGGTGAATATATCTCCGAACAGCTCTTTCGTGAACCCAGCATGAATAGTTGTCTAAGCCACCAGAGTTTGCAACATCTTCCTTAAAATGAAGGAGGTAATGGAGTGTAATATGGCAGGCAGTTGGACCATAATGTTCCTCTAAAAGTACACCATACCGAATTGCCATTAAGAGAAAGGTACCAGCATCACTTTCCAACCACTGATCTCTAGCATGATTTTGTAGAAACTCAACAATTCTACATAAACATAGCCATTCTTCTGCTTGAACATCAGACAGATGGTTGACAAGAGCAACTTCAGAAGCAGGAAATGCAAATTTGTTGTAGTCTTCAGCTAGATTAAAGCACAATAAAAGTGTGATACTAACAACCATACAGAGCGACATTCTAGATTGTATTCTTTGTATGTTTTTTATCAGTCTTTAACCTGATGCTCAAACACTGCTGCTAATGTGTATTGAACATTCATGTAACACGCTGTAAAAACCTATGGTTATTTGAGAACACACCATAGCCCACAACCCCTATTCATTGGCCAGAGAGCAAAGTCCTGAAATTATATGTAATTGTCACCAAGTGGCTACACCATCTTTAAAAAATATGTCTATTATTTTGTTGGTAATCATGATCCTCATCTCAATTATTTGATTTTCTATCGTGCCTTATGCTAACTCATGACTAGGTTGTTATAAGAAGCAAACCCCTATAAAGTGGCCAGTTGCCTTTTCCCTGATGCTAACCACTAATTAACTGGCATGGGGTTCAACTATAATACCTTTCCAATAGCCACTTCTGCTGCTGATACCATTAGGTGTTCTGGAGGCTTTGAACTCTACACAAGAAAAATAACACCTTGTTACTACTACTGGCAGTGGGAGTAAAATAAAAGAGATTTGGATCTGTATATTTTTCCAATTATTCAAATTCTCAAACTGCCCCAAGGTAAAATTGGTACAAGAGCTGAGGTTGGGTGTTTGTACAGGTACAATATAAAAGTATGTATGGGATTGCAGAAAAAAAATTGTGCCCTTTTTCCTTGCAAATTGTCCCCATTAGTTCTTATAGTCACAAAATTAAACTCTTTCATAAAAAAAATATAGCCATAACAAAAAAGTTACAACAATCTGGTTTTTGGGATTACTTGACTAAAATGCTACATGTACATAGAGCGGTTTTCACTTGAGTGTCAAAAGTAATCTGTGTTTGCATTGGTTTTGCATTGCTATACTACTGTAAATGATTGGTTAAAATCTCTCGCGCCACTTTCTCAGCCAATCGGAAGTAAAACCAAAACCAATAAAGACTCGCTCGTGCATGTTTTCCAGTGCTTTGTGCCAGCTACATGTATTTGCTTTGAGTTTTGATTGGCTCACTGGATTGTCTGTGTTCTTTGTGATTGGCCAGTGATTACTTTGGTTTTGGTTTTACGACACTCAATTGAAAACTGCTCTATTGCATGCTACTACATTAACATATACCATGAGTCCAGGGTATCCTATGTAGCTGCCCATCAACACCCTTCCAATCTATGGGATCTTCATCTGCTTTCAGAAAAGCAATATGGTTTTTCACTGTATTAAGGGATATCCCATGCAACTCATCATAAACCATATGTCGATCATACTCAAATCCATACAGTACATTTAGTCGATGAAGAATGGAGAGTCCTGTATATCCACATTCCTTTGCTCTTTTCTGTCTCACTGTGGATCTTTCCTCCTCTTCAATTTCACACAAAGCATCAAAGGACATTAAAATACTTTTTTCTTGTGCAGGAAATCTTGCATGTTGCCGATGTCCTGTATAGTAATAGTGGTTGGTTTCAGGGATATATTCACCTAGTTGAGAAATAAAGGAAAATTAATCGATATTGGGCTTGGATAAATCCAACAATTGTACACCACTGAGCTGTAAAACAAAATTCAGAAACAAAAGAACAAATACAATTGTTATTATATAGTGCATTGGCAGGTATAATTTGCCAAATATAATCAATGACACAGAGATCTGGTTCATGTACATACTGGTGGTTTTGCAACGACGTCATCCAGATTTCCCACATTTAATGAACTTTCCTACTTCACATTGCCCATTGTGGTCCCCACTCCAACATAGTATTAAGTGCCTTATGACTGCACTGCCAGCATCTTGTCCACAAATAGGGATGCAGTAATCTACATGAATTCCTAAAACAATGTTTTAGAGAGTACAAGTTAAGTTACAGTTGTACATCTGGCAGCCATATTAATATAAAAGACTGAAAGCTAATTGATTTGTTAAACAATGTTACTCAATGGATACAGTTTGAAAAGGTGTTATCCAAGAATAAATTTTAATGAATAAATTGCAATTGTAAACATGCATGTACATTAGGCTCGATGTTATTTCACTTTATTTTTAGCAATAAATGAAAATGGATCAGGTTTGAATGGGGGGGGGGGGAGGAGGGGTGAGAGTGTGTGGAGGAGGGGAGGGGGTGACTATTGCTATATTAAACTCACTGCACTATCTTTTGCATCTCAGAGTTAATTTTATTTTCTGAAATGGACAAACCTCTGATGAAACCTCCCTCAATGTCACTGCTAAGAGGTTCAAGAAACGGATCCAGGGAGATGGGTCTCTTCTTTGGGAGTAAGTATGAAGGAACAAACCCAACCACATATACTTCTTCAGTGTGGCATCTGTCCACTTTAGACATTGTAGCTATGGATACTTCTATTGCACCTGCGTAATCAGAACATTTACATGTACTTATTTAATAACTATTCATAGAATATAATAAGATGAGTAGATGCAACATTTTATGTGTTGTGATGACTTATTTGAAGTTTAAAATGCTACTGATACAATTTTATACTTACCACATCCACGCGAAGATGTAGAAAAGGGTTGCCATCCATCCCAGTGGCCTACTAAAATAGCATGTTGTTAAGCCTGTAGAGGAAATGGAATACATCAACAGACAACTGATTAACAAATATTACTTGGTCTGAACACACATACATGAACTTTATGTATGTACACGTACCTACAACTAATTATGTACCTATTAAATCAATGTTGTGAGGATCCCCATGTGTTACTTTAATCACAGCAGTTGAAACAATGTGGACATGTTACCCCTCGCATATCATTAATTTCTGGAGCATGCAACAGCTCTTCAGCAGATAAAACCTTATGGCAGCCTTCTATAGGGCAGTATGTTGGCAGTACCCACTCCTTAGTAGGATCCCAAAAGTACGAAAGTTCAGCCAATCGTTTTCCCTCCCAAATCTCCTTTTTTGCAGGAAGTCCCCAACCGTTTCTGCACTCTGGGGGTAACCAGTGCTCTCGTTCTTCCCAGTGGGCTATCATTTTTTTGCACATTACTGGTGAAGAACACCACCTCGTCGCTTTATCGATAACACTCAAGTAATAGTAAGGGATTTGGGGAAACGCTCCACAGTGTCTACAACGTTCGTCCTTTGACTTCATCAAGCTATAATTACAGGGATTTGACTCATGTAAACAAATCCAGTACAGCTCTGCATCTCTATATCCTATTTTTCGAAATACGATTTCACATCTTCCCACGATGATGGCCATTTTTGCTGCGCTTCTGTGTCTTTATGGCAGGAGAGATCTTTCCCCCAACTAAGAGGCTCTTCAAAAGCTTTAATAGAGAAGCCATTTTCTCCTTTAATTTCTACTAGTTTTAAAACTGCATCGTGACCGAATTTTTGAAAATTTCCTCTTCGTTTTCATTTGAAATAGCACCGTTTTCTGAACAAGTCTCTTCATCAGCATTTTGCAGCCTTTCCTGGTCATTTTCCTCCTCTTCACCGCCTTGGTCATCATCGTCTGACAACATAACGTTTCCATCATCGTCTCCAAGGAGTAATGGATGAGCATTGGTAAGATTTCCTTGGTCGGTTATCTGTCGCTCGGAATAAAAAGCTGAAAAATCAACAGCACTGTCCTCTGATGTAAAGTTGCACAGTCCTTCGTTGTCACCCCCCTGATCATTTGTGGTCAGTTTTTCCCGTTTAGTTCTTTCCTTGTCTCCAGGTGGTTGTAGGTGGTACAGCTTTCCCATTACAGATATCACAAAGACAGTGAAAAGAATTGTTTTGACTTTTTAGCTCAGTGCATCTGCAACCATGAAGAGTAAAATGATCTTGATCTAAAGCACGTTTCTTTGCTGCGTCGCTGTCAGCCATTTTGTTTTTCTTGAGCGTGAGGCTGGAGACGAATTTCTTTCGATCGAGGAAGACTGGATATAGCACGCCATCATGACGTATTTTTGCGCTCTTTTTTGTGTGGAAACAGCTGGCTTTCAGCATCAAGGTTCATTTTCGCTCGCACACTCGCTCGGTTGTTGTGCTTTAGCTTTGTGCTTTATAGCTTTGGTGTTTATTTGGAATTTGTTGTGAATCTCGGTCAGAGCGATTGCAAGGAGCGTGGAGAAGAAGAAGTAATGGAAGGGGGTCCAGATGCAAAATCTGTAGAAGGTAGGCTAACTTCCTATCATTGTCTGTACGTTCAATTCGATTCCCGCCAAAACTATTTTCATCATTTTCAAAACTTCTAGCTATCCTTCATAGTTAATTAAGTTTTATTTGGTCACAATAAATATTCTTTAAATAAACGACTAAATCTTATCGTTCACTCTAATCCATAACTAGCTTCCGAAGGAAGTGTTTGAATGCTAGTACTTGTCGTAGTGCTTTGTTTTAAGCTTTAGATTTTCGTTAAGCTCAAGCCAGAGCTAAGCCTATTATTCGCATCAGTTATGCGAACAGTTATTGACCCGTGTTAATTTTATAGCGTTTATATATCAGGTATATGCAGTATTTATTCTGCGCCTTGCAGCATGTAGTAGACTCTGACAGTGTGCGCCATTTTTGCCATGGCGCAATCGTGCCACATATGTGGCGCAAAAATAAGCTTAAAATTACAGATGTACATGGATATATATTTGGTATTTATCCAGTAGCAAAAAAATGGAATCTGTTATGTAATATTCATTGACAACCCAAAAATGACAGTACAAAGTTGTAGTTTACCGGGATACTACATGAAATCCAGGGGTAGATCTTGCTTATGTCACTCGGGGTGACACATTATCTCAGTTCACAATGTTACAGTTCGCTTAACAGGTTATATGGCAGAGGTTTGATTGTTTTCTTTTCATTTGGTACGAATTATGTGAACTGGACTGCTGCAGATGTCGAGCTATGGTTGAAGAAAAATGGATTTGAAGAAGAAGCTCCATTATTTTTTGGTGAGATAAAGACAAAAGCTTTTTTATGTAGTGCTTAAAAATTAATAAACCAAATGTTTCGCCAAAGCTATATAAACAAAGAATTAAATTTGCTACTGGTGAAATTATTGTTGCCTGCAAGCCACGTCTGGTATAATTTGTATTTAAAATGTATATATCTCCTGGATTACAGCACAGCAAATCAGTGGTAAAGTTCTTTCACAACTTGACAGAGCAACCTTAAAAGATCTTGGGATTTTAATCATTGGCAAACAACTTGAGCTTTTGCAGAAGATAAAAAGTAGCTGTGGTAAGAATAACTATTTTTTTGGTTGCACATTGACCTATTAAACTTGAATATTTAACGCCCCATCCCAATTTTCTTTTGTTATTATATTCATCCTAGTCATCAACTGAAGTGATGACATTAATAAACTGTTTCAGGAAACGAAGAGTCAAATGTAAAGGGATCTTGTTCTTCTACCAAAACCCAACAATGGAAAAGCAAAATAACCCTTGAGGATAAAAAGCTGTGGTCACCAGAACAGAAGACTCGCTACAATACAAAGTATGTATCAGCCTGGTCAACATTATTTGATAAATTCACCCTATTCAGACAGGGCTTTTGACAAATTGTTGCCAGATGACTTCTTCAAAAAATTGAAAAGTTTGGTGGCTTTTTCTTTACATAGGAAAGTTTAAAGTCTGAGCAGGCTGATCCACCCCTTCCCCCCTCTCCAGTCTGAAAAAGGTTATTTGGTGATGGTTTTGGATATGGTAAATACTAACAATGTTCATCCTACCTAATTAATTAGCCAAAATGTAAATGCCTGATTATTTTTACAATCTTACCTTCACTCTTCACTCTCTGTTACACAAGGACCTATTTTAAGCACCTGCTAAGATACACCTCCTGTGCATAACTCACTTTGTAAAACTTTTAAATATTATTATTACCACATGGCAAGAGTTTTTATGCGGCCAAATGCAGACAGACAACTAATTGACAAGGATTTACATATGAGAACTTTGGAATTCTCCCAAACATTTGCATCAGACTATGAAAACAAGAAAACACTGTGTTTTGTTTGTTTCATAAAATATCAAGCCAATATTGTCAAAACCATGTTTTAGATATCCTACGGGGCATTCCTAAAAACCTATCTCAATTTTTTTATGTTCAGATGCCATCCGAGCCCATATTATTCAGTGGGGGCAGGAGAAGAACAGGAGGATTACCAATGGCTATGACTATGAGGTAGGTGCTCAAGTATTTTTGTCAAAGCATTTTTATTTAGAGTAGCTAACACTACTACAGTACTACATGTACATTTTCTAGTGAAGTGAGCTACTTTGCTATAATTACATGAGACAAAATGAGCACAAAGATTTCAAATAGCAGCTACAGTATATTGGTATGAACTGAATTGAACACAATCACAATGATGTGTGAACAATGTTCAGACCCAAAGAAGTGAACCAATAATAATACCCAATAATAAGATAAATGTATAATTCTGCCAGAATTAAACCATTTTTTCTCAACATTTGAAATAGCTGGGAAATTAAGTTAGGCAGAATTTCAGTGAAATGGTCTATTAGAAAGGATCATTTATGCCAGTTGAATTATTAATAATGAGTATAGTACAAAATGTATATATATATATATATTTTTTATTTTTTTATTTCAAACATTACGTTATTTACAGATACAAAAGCTTTACATTTAAGACGATAAGTATACAAAACAGAAAAACTGAGGTAAATAGACAACTATGACGACTACAAAGACTAATTACGGGAAAAAAAAGAAGCAGAAAAAAAAAAAAACAATAATAAAATAAATAAATAAAATAAACTACCTTACGAAATTTCACCGAAAAAAGATTTAGAGTTGAATTTGAGACTTTGAGCTACTTTTTTCGGTAGATATTTTATCTTTTAGGAGGGCTAGGAAGGTTTCGAAGTAGTAGTGTTGTTCATCTTTCGAGGCAGTGTAGATATAGTATTTAGCAATAAGTACACAGAGGTTTAAGCCAAGTCGCAAAGGAGAGTTAATTGTAAAACCATAGATAATGTTTTTCTCGTGTAACTCAATGGAATCGTCATTTTTGACGTTCCACCACGTAGCAAACGTATTCCAGAAAGCCTGAACATTCGGACAAGAGACAAAAAGATGTCTCAGAGTTTGCGTTTGCGTGCATAGGTGACATTTATCATGATCCTTGATTTTATCCCTGTAAAGGGTGGAATTGGTTGGTAAAATATGGTGGATAATTTTGAATTGGAAGATAGAAAGTCGAATGTCTTTTGTTACTTTAAAAGGAATATCGTAGATAGCGCGTATTGTGCTATCGTCCAGGCTCAATTGCCTCATTCTTCTTTCTGCAGTCGGAGTTTCAAACTTTTTGTCTATAAGAATTTTGGTAGCCACTTTGCATGACAATTTACCGATATCTATCTTCTGGTTATGATCCGATTTGCGCTGCGCTTCGTCAGCAGAGCTTTTTAATAAACGGATCCAACTGGCGGGTATGGCATTACATAAACCACAGTACTTAAGAAATGTTGTTTTGATTTGGAATTTAGTATAGAAATCATTAAATGTTAAGAAGTTGTTTCCACAGAAGATATCTTTGATTCGGACGACTCCCGATTCGTGCCATTTTCTATAATACACGGAGAAGCCTTCAATTTTGATAAAAGAGTTGTTCCATATGATTTCATTAAATATTTGTTCTTTTGTTTCTGGAGTGTGTTGGTTAATAGTCTGCCAGATGTAAAATACGTCTTTGTAAAAGTCAATTGGAATATCTATTTTAAGCAATTTTAGGTTATAGTTGCATTCGAATAGGAAAGGTCCTCCTAAATGCTTTATATATGATAACGGTATGTGACTCCAGCATGCATTAAGATTGCTTTCATGTAATCTTCGTATCCAGGAGACTTTCAAAGCTTTGGTAATAATATCAAAGTCCGGTAGATCTAAGCCACCTTTTGTTTTTGGTCCTATCATTGTCGTGTGCTTTATTTTAGCAGGTTTACTGTTCCAAACAAAATCGGAAATGATTTGTTTTACCAAGACTGGAAAGTTTGGCGGAAAAGACAGCATTGATGTGTTATAGATGAGTTTCGATAGCCCGAGGGTTTTGAGGATAGTTATTCGGCCATACAAAGTGAGGTTTCTTGGAAGCCATATGTTAAGTATGCTTTTCATTGAAGTCAATTTTTGTTCAAAGTTTTTCTTGTAAGAGACTTCCTCGTTGTAGGTAAAGTCAATACCAAGGGAATTTATCGGTTTTGAGGGCCAAGTAATATCTAAAGGAGCTTCAGGGTTGTGTCTGAGAGCACCTAGCCACATTGCTTCGGTTTTAGATTTGTTGACTTCTAGTCCAGAAGAGAGCTGAAAAGCGTTCAGTATCTCAAACAGTTTTTCAGCTGAGGTTATGTCGGAAACGAAGGCAGTCGTGTCATCAGCATATTGCGAAATTTTAAATTCCTTGTCATGAATTTTAATACCTTTGATATATTGATTGTTTCTGATGGCATTGGCTAGGATTTCAGCGCAGAGGACAAAGAGGATACCTGATAGCGGGCACCCCTGTCTTACGCCTCTTTGCAGATGGAAAAATTCCGACGCGTAGCCATTATTAACGACACAACTGGAGATGTCGGTGTAGAAGGTTTTTACCCACTTTTGAATGTAAGGTCCAAAGTTAAACGACTGCAAGGTTTTGTTTAAGAAGTTCCAATCGAGCGAGTCAAAAGCTTTTTTGAAATCGATGAAAATGGCGAGGCCGGGAATGTTTTCTAGGGATGTTACTTTCATTATATCTTGTATAAGTCTGATGTTTTGTCCGATATATCACCCTTGGATATACCCTGTTTGATCATCGTTTATGATTTTTGGGAGAACTTTAGATAGTCTGCTAGCTATTGCTTTAGCAGCTATTTTATAGTCTATATTGAGAAGGGATATCGGCCTCCAATTTTCCAAGTAGAGTCTATTTTTTCGTTTCTTTGGCACTACTTTAATAATGCCTTGTTTTTGGGTTATATTTAGCTTTCCGTGCGTGAAAGCATAATCGAAACTTGAAACCATCTCATCGCCTAGTAGTGGCCAGAAGTGTAGATAAAATTCTACTGAAAGGCCGTCGCTTCCTGGGCATTTGTTCTTTGCGCACTCTTTTAATGTTTTAAAACATTCTTCTTTCGTTAGGGGTTTTTCAAGATCGATTTGTTCAGCGTCGCTTAGACGAATATGTTTTGCATCATCGAAGAAAGTTTTATCATACGACCTATCGGTTGGTACGGCGGTGTAAAGATCCGTATAAAATTTTTTTTGGCATTCTAAGATCTCGTTCGCTTGTGTTATTTCTTGATCATCTTGCGTTTTGAGTCTTGCAATAAAGGAATTGGAATGTTGCCTTTTTTCTAAATTCAGGAAATATTTCGTATTTTTTTCGCCATGCTCGTGCCATCGGGTTCTACTTCTGATAATAGCACCATTAGTTCTATACTCCGCGATTTTGTTTAATTCTGATCGAAGTCGATAGAGTTCTATGATATTTTCTTTCGATCTGTTCGTTTCTAAGATTTTCATTAAGCGCTCCATGCGACCCGAAAGCTCTTTTTCAATGTTTCTGCGTTCTCTGTTTTTTCTTTTAGAGTACTGAACGCAGAAACCCCTTATTTCCATTTTGATCATGTCCCAAGCAAGGCCTTTGTCTGAAAGATAACTATACTTGTCTTTGAATTGGGGAATTTTTTCTGAAAGTTGGTCAATAAAGTTGTTGTCTTTAAGAAGAGAGTTGTTAATTTTCCAGAAACCGGGGCCTCTTCGAACATAGTCTTGGGACTGGATTGTCAGGGTGATAGCAGAGTGATCTGTTAAAGTAGAGTTTTTGATGTTCGTGTCTAAAGCGAGAGGTTTAAGATCTTCAGAAACCATCCAGTAGTCCAATCTGCATTGTACTTTAAAAGCTTTGTCTCGCCATGTGAATTGTTGTTGATTAGGGTGTTGGCACCTCCAGACATCAAGGAGTTTCAAAGAACTGCATAAATTTCTAATTTCACTAATTACGTTATTCTTCTTGTTTACGTCGGATCCACCAATTTTATCGCAAGGTGTTAACGCGCAATTGAAATCGCCGCCGACAATCATTTTATGATCTGAGCGATGTTTAAGAATATTGAGTAAATTAGAGTAAAAATCTTTTTGATCAGTGCTATTGTTAGGGCTGTAGATGTTGCACAGCTGAAATTCAGTATCATGAACAGTTGCTTTGAGTAATAAGAATCTGCCATTCTCGTCTGCGATGATGTCATCTACATGAATGGGTAATTTAGGATTGAATAAAATCATTGTTCCTCTGGAGTGATTTGTACCGTGGCTGTAATAAACATCACCTCCCCATTCCGATTTCCAAACAGTTTCAACGCTTTTTGTGGAATACGTTTCTTGCAAAAAAATTATGTCGAATTTGTTGTTATGAAGCCATCGAAAAAGCTGTCTCCTTTTACGCGTTTGGTTTATACCTCTGACATTTAACGAGCAAAAATTAGCTACAAAAGGAGTTGTCATTTCAGATCATAAAAGGTGATACCACTATGAAATTAACTGCCTGATCAGAACAATAAGCTCCTAAGGCAATTAGCATTAGACTTTGAAAATAGATTATTACTACTTCGATTCCGGTCGATTTATCCACTTTTCGCCTCAAAAAAAGCTGAGATGCGTTTGTAAATAAGGCGAGAACATAAAACAAATAAATCATAGATAAACATATATAAAATACGAGGTAGAGCATGCCAGAAAAGTAATAGTTTTTGTAGAAGGGAAATAAATAAATAAAGCAGTTAATAAACAAACCCTAGTTTTATACGGCCGAGACCGCTGCCTCCGCTCAAAATCTGTTTCATAGCAAAATTCATCTAAAATCCTCAAGGTCTTCTTCGGAGAGGATCCTTATCGGTCGATCATCAGGCGAGCACTTCACAAAAATCTTTCCGTCCAGTGTCCAAACACTAGTAAGGATTTTAGTTTTCTTCATTTGGGACGCCTTGTCAACAATGTGCCTTCTGTATGATGTAAGGTTTTCGTTGATGAAAATTCCTTCCCGCGCTTCGATCGCAGATGCATAGGACTCAAAGATGTCGGATACTTTAACATTTCTTAGCTTAGTCCTTTCCTTGTATAATTTTGCCTTCGTCTTATGGCTGCGAAATTTCGCGATGATTGGTCTACATCCCTTCTTGGCTCGCTGTAATTTGTGTGAAATCTCTATCTCTTCAGGCTTTATGGCGACGTTAATCGCGCTAGCGACTTTGAGGACAACGCTTTCCGGGTCAGTGTAAAGGTTTTCTGGTATTCCATGGATTTCCAAAGAGTTTTTACGTGTGTACTGTTCTAGTGCGTCAAATTCGTCCCACATTTTTTGGGAATCGTCGATCTGCTCGTCTAACAAACTGTTCGTTTGTTTTAACTTCTTTTTCGTGTCGTCTAGCTCTTTTTTGAGGGAAGTGTTTGCCGTGGAAGCTTTCTCCAGCTTGCTTTTGATTTCCTGCAGCTCTTGATCATAGAACGCGAACGAGTTTTTTAGGTCTGTGAGTTCCTGTTTTAGTTCTTTATTTTCTCTCGAGATGCTCGCTACTGTAGTCTGGATGTTAACGAGGAGGTTCTTTATATCGCGTAGACTGGGCTCTTGTTCTTCGAAGGAAATGGTGTTTTCATCTTCGGTTTGTTCCACGCGTTCGTCTTGGTCCGCCATGTTGGATTTTTTGGCGCAACTCGCTTCATCCTCGACAGACCCACGGTCGCCTCTTTTATGCTTTCCCGACGTGGCCATTGCCGTCTCAGACATCCTGTAATATCTTTCTTTCTAACTAGGCACTTTTTACCTTAGTTAGCTGAGCGGAGGAAGCCGCATTTAGCTTAGCTTTGAAACATGCGACTGGTTCGGGCGAGGCCGCGCATGCTCTAAAAAAATGTATATGCATGGTTCAAAAAGTACGTACTCGGCATTTAGAAATTGCTTGCTTATCAACTGACAAGACCTTTCATATTTTATATTTTGCCGTACACAGATTCAGATACAGACCATGAGTCCAGCCCATCTAACTCCCTGCAAGATCTTAGCCAACAAAGTGCGAAGGTGGCTACACTTGTTTCTTTCAATGCAGCCTACCTCCAGGACCTAGAAGTAAAGACACATTTGATACCCATTGCAAAAAGACTAGGTGTCAAATTCCGATCACTCGGTAAACGTGCCTTGCTTATTCCAATCGCAAGGCAACTTTTGAGCAAGGTTTTTGAAAGTAGAGTGTGCAGACGTAGACTTCAAGCATTTGAAAAGATCACAAACAAGTGTTTGTAAGCCTATTTCTAATTTATCTCCAAGTTCATCATCTGGTTCATCAGATATTGACAGTTCTGCGGGCTTTGATGTAAGTGAGGCTAGCCCTTTTTATAGTGTAGCTTAGTCTTAAACAACAATATTTGAGTGCTGTACTTGTTTTTGTTCTATATAATTATATTACAGACTACTTATAGTGAGAACCATTGTTGAATTTTGTGAAAATAATTTTATCTAGACCTGCTCATTCAGGCTTGATGAACATTTGCCAGACAGCTTTTTGAGCTAGGTATTTTTGAAGGTCAAACATTTGTGTTTGTCAGCTTTTGTTCTATACACGGCGGGCACAGGAGACTCAAAATGTGACCGCGAAATCCGTTTTCAAAATGGCGGGAGGTTATTTCCCCCGTGGGGGTAGGGGTCAAATTACTTCATTGTTATGCTAATCATTAACTTTGCGCCCAAAGTGCTATGCAGTAAGCGGATACTGCCAAAAATGCTCCTCGAAGAAAGATGCTTGAAAACTGCAGCTTTCAGGTGGTACCAAACTTCCATGGTTTGGTGTTTATTACTCGACCAAATGAGCTTTTGCACGTCAAGGTATTGTGAAAACTTCTTTGCCTCTTGTTTTTTCGTATTTTTGAGCATTTTAGGCTTCAAAAGGCTTTAGCGTGGACAATTGTTCAATCGTAAATTTGGATGTTCTGGGAAGAAGAATACCTGAAGAAGAAACCTATGTTTTTTGTTTGTTAAAATCTGCATTTAGCGCCGATATTAAGGAATTTTTTTTGTTTGGTAGGCGGAGAGGATGCGCACGAAGACAAATTGAAGCATCTTACCGCGTATTTCAAAGTCCTACTGATCCGTTAAAGATTTTATTGAATGCTCCTGTAAACTGTGGAACGGTTCTTTCTGACGAAACCAACATGTGGCTGTAGAAGATCAAATTTCGTTTGGGAGGAAAAGTCAGCATCAGGCGCCCTTATCAATGCGAAATAATTCGAAAAACATAGCATGCCTATTCGGAAGAAAAAAGTGTACGCAAGATTCAATGTGGGAACTATGATGAGAGAGCTGAAAGAGCTTTGAGAAAGAACTGCCCTCGAACATGAAAAGGTTTTGACCGCAACAAGAGATCTTCAGGCAAAGCAAGCCAAAGGACGAAGACTTCAGCAGAAGGTTATCAACGTTTTACGTTTTTTAATAGCCATTAGAAAACCGATTCGGTTTACCACAAACCGGATCTCCTTAAACCCTTAATTCACTGTTGCAATTAAACCGGCTTCGACAAAACACTGACCCCCAGTCAGCTGACCACCTACTGACCCCCTACTGACCCCTTAACTGACCCCCTTAAAAATCATCGGGAAAAAATATGAAGCGTAGTACAAATCAAGTTCATAAAATAATATGAATAAGAAAGCATAAAATTAGTTAAAATATCAAGGATGATATTCGTACCCATTAAAAAAAATGAAGCGGGGAAAACAACGAAGGAACAAAATAAATTAAAAATGTAACGCAAGCGACACGCTTGCATGATACACAAACCGGAAGTCGTTTTGCAATGTAGTCAGCAGGGACAGTTCCTGGTCTCTCAACTCGCTAATGTGATAAGGGCAGGGCGACAAATCAGATCCAAACAGGAGCTCTTTGAAATCGTTGAACATGAATGTAAACGTCATGTTCAACGATTTCAAAGATCTCCTGTTTGAATTTGACATTTGTCGCCCTAATCGACAGCGCTGGGTCGAGAGACCAGGAACTACATTGCAAAACGACTTCTGGTTTGTGTATCATATGCAAGCGTGTTGCTCATGTTACCGTGATTCGTAATCGTATTTTGTTCCTTCGTTGTTTTCCTCCCTTCATTTTTTTAATGGGTACGAATATCATCCTTGATGTTTCAACTTATTTTATGCTCGCTTATCTGTGAACAAAACCTGTACTTGTAACGAAAGAAGAAAATTGTCAGACCTTTGCAACACTCGCCCGCCATCTTGGAACTTTCAGGTAACATGATTTTATTTTATGAACTTGATTTGTACTACCCTTTATATTTTTTCCCGATGAGTTTTAAGGGGGTCAGTTAAGTGGTCAGTAAGGGGGTCAGTGTTTTGTCGAAGCCCCAATTAAATTGCTATTTTTTACACTCAGATAATTTGAAATTTTCACAGAGCCAAAGTTTTGCATTGAATATTTATTTTCACTAGTATAGGTTATCACATGATTTTGAGTGTAATTTGGAATGCATAAGCACTAGTAAATTTTTCAAAGGCTAGCAAAACTGCACGAGCCCGAAGGGACAAGTGCAATTTGTAGTCAGTAATTTACAGTTTGTAATTGCACAAGAAGAATCTGTATGTGCGGCATAAAATGTTTTTACCTCAGAATAGTTTTTTCACCATTAAATTTGAACAATTTGATAATGAAACAAAGGGAAAATATTGCAGGTAACAATCTGCTGCTGTTCTACACCGTGTATGTCTTACCCGTGCCATGTTTGTGGACGCTGAACAAAAACTCTTCAAGCTTTAATTTATAGATTTGTTTTGTTTTTAATAGGTGGATGAGCTATCTGACAAGGAAAACCGACTACAGACAACTATTTGTGAGCATCCTGCAGCCATTCAAAATAGGCAGCTGTCAGCAACAAGTGATGAACAGGGAAATGTCAAGATATCTAAAAGGACCATGAGAAAAAGACAGACTGAAACCTTGGAACAGGCACTCAAAATTCATGGTGGGAAAGCGAACAACCACCTACCAGCTGCTGTAGGACTAGTAGAGACACTGTGTACTAAATTCAGTAAGAAACAATTAGTCACAACTGTTTCACGAAAGAGAAAATTCTGTGAAACTGTTTTCCCTCAAATCTATAACACTAAGGGAAAAGACTTTGAAAAGTCACAAGAAAATGTGTTGCGTAGCATTGCAACATATTTTTGTAAGGGAGTGATGGGTAAAGCTAAGTACAGGTCTGTGTATCAATCCGTCTCTATGAAAAAGGGAGTTAAGAAAGGGTCTAAACAACAAAGATTGAAAGTAATGGGTTGTAAAATTCCATCCTTGCTCCCATACAACAAACTGATGGAGCACGTAAAAACCATCGACCTTGGCAAAATAGGTAATGTAAGAGAAGTGTTTTGTGCAGGTCTTAAAGAGGAAGAAAAGGTGAATGGCTGTTTCAGATACTTAACAGATTTCCTGCCATCACTTGCCTCTTTTTACTTAACTTTAGAGCAGCAAACAGAGGAGAGGTTGTTGTGGTTTAACACACCTAACACATTTCAGGTTGTTCTTGGGGGGGATGGTGCCCCTTTTGGAAAAGATGAGTCAGCCACTGCTTGGAATGTTAGTTTTCTCAATAGGGGACAACATATCCTAAGCAGTAATGAGAACTTCCTCATTTTTGGAGCTAACTGCTCTGAAAGTTCTGTTCCCGTACAAAGGTATGTGAAGCACCTCTTACAAGAGATGACCACTATCGAGGGCAAAACCTACAGTATTAATGGGAAAGACATCAACTTTAAGTTTGCAGAGTTTCCTAACGATCTCAAAATGCTTGCATTCCTTGCTGGGGAACTATCTTTAAGTGCCAGATATTTCTCAACCTTTGGAAATGTGAGCACTGCTGACTGCAGTCATGTAAAAGGGACTTTTGGAGCTGGTCCAGGCAATAAATGGAAGCCATGGGCCTACGACAAAAGGGTGGCTGTTGCAAGGGAGGTTGAAAAGCTAAAGAAGCAGGTCAGTAAACAGAAAGTTTCAGAGAAAACAAAGCGAAAAAAAGTAAC
This sequence comes from Siderastrea siderea, assembly GCA_964030785.1. Taxonomy (NCBI): domain Eukaryota; kingdom Metazoa; phylum Cnidaria; class Anthozoa; order Scleractinia; family Rhizangiidae; genus Siderastrea; species Siderastrea siderea. The sequence continues at coordinate 34,498,335 of OZ034967.1, forward strand.
TGACTTCATTTCCTCGAAAGGTAGTAGACAAGAATTTGTACCATTGGTTGGAAAGTTTCTTGATAGAACACATGTCGAACCGTTGCATCCAAAAAACAATTATTGTCAGCAATTATTCAAGCTGATCCTATATGAAAGCATTGGAAAGTCAGCACTTGCATCAAACATCACAGACTTTGATGCTGTGCCTTATACATCCCCATTTTACAAATTGGTCGACTGCCTTAAAAAGAAGGTCAAAATGGGTCGTCTTGCCACGAAAGTGATTAAGTGGTTTAATGAAAACAAAGATCTTGCCCAATTTCAATACAGATTCACTGGTCAAGACTCTCGTTTGTTCCTGCAGAATTTCATGTTTATCATTGATTCTATCAAGCAAGCACATGATTCAGAGAAGCAAACCTTTTCTCTCCACGTGTTTGCCTACATGTCACTACAATTGAGGCAAATTGTCTCCCTGTTTTGTAGAGTTGTCAATATTTCTCGGGAAAACATTGCAGAGCTTAAACAGTCCTGTACCAATTTCTTCAGATGCAGCAGCTTGTTTAGCACAGTGACCCCAACAACCTGGACTGTGGGACATATCATTCCTGCCCATGCAGCTGATGTTTTTCAGAAATACAACTTGGGCTTAAATGCAGTGTCTATGGAGGACCGAGAAGCCAAGCATATGGCAATTCGAAGTTATAGCCAAAACACCAATCATCATGCAAGGTGGATGCAGATTTTTCAGCATGAATTTGTTCACCTTATCTGGCTCAGAGAAAGGGGCTATGGGGGAGAAGGTATTTCTAGATCTAAGCAAACCTATGTACCACTAAGGGTAACAAATGGGCAATCCTGTTTTTGTGGCTTTGACAAAGGGCCTGAAGAAGAGAAGTGCTGTTATTGTTCACATAACTACAGAGCCCAAATTGAGAAGAGTGTTCAACTAGGGAAGATCACTGTAGACAAGAATCTCTGTTCTGCATAGTAGCTGCAGAAACTAGGATTAGCTTACGTAAGCTAGAGTATACTCTAAGTACTCAAAAGTAAGCAATCAACAGAGAATTTTAATAACCTACAACTACAACATTTCTCATTCCAGCCTACAACTTTATTGCACTGTTCAAAATAATTTAAACTTATTTTTTAGATTATGCTGGTTAAAATTTAGTCTTGTTACAAAGTTTATTGACATGTTCATATATTAGCATTTGAACAGTTGTGTTTAATTTCATTTTCATAGAAGTAACTACCATTTTGTTTGGAAAACATAAATGGACAACAGTAAGCAACTCACTTTTAACAACAGCCTACAACTGCATAATTTGTATTCAAAATAATTTGGTATTGATTTTTAGACAATACTATTATTTTACTCTTGTTACAAAGTTTGTTGACATGTTATTAAATATCAACATTGAACAAGTTGTATTCAACTCAATTTCAAGCTATTAACTCATTAAAACACTGTTACCAAAAACCAACTAGAATCATGCAGTCTTTCATTGTCTGGTAATATGGCAAATAAGCAATAATGATACTGTAACTTAGCTATGGAGTGGGAAGCCAGACTTGTTCCAAAATCCATAATGGAATGTTATCAAGAGTTGGCCAGCTTTGATCTTGTAAAGGAAAACAAAGTCTTTCTCCAAGTTTACTATAACTTTAGCTCTTCCATTCGACACTTTCCTCTTGAAGTATGACCTGACTGCCCCTTCTGACATTCCTGACAACACAGAGAACAATGCAACAACAGCTTCCATCCTTGTGAATGATATCGCATAGCACTTATTATTTTCAGCGAGGGAAATGTTATCAACAACATCTTGCAACCGAGAGCGTACAACTCCACTTTGAAACACCAAAAAAATTTCTTTTGGTAAATTTCGAATTATTTCGCATTGATAAGGGCGCCTGATTTTGACTTTTCCTCCCAAACGTAATTTGATCTTGTCCAGCCACAGTCTGGTTTCATCATAAAGGACCATTCCACAGTTTACAGGAGCATTCAATAAAATCTTTAACAGATCAGTAGGACTTTGAAATACGCGGTAAGATGCTTCAATTTGTCTTCGCACGCATTTCTTAAACATATCCAAATTTACATCACGTAAATCAAGCGAGTCAAATGCCTGAAGACACAATTCAATCTTCTCACTGAGAACGTCTTCTTCGGATTCTCCATTAACTGATTCTTCTTCATCGATTTCTTCCGATTCTTGAGACGACAAGTCATCCATATCAGCTAAAACTGCTTCTCGAACTGCATCTGTCGAAAGATCATTACTCTGGCCTTTGGCCGCCATATTGAAATATGTTTCACTTTGTTGAGCAACCGCTGACATTGCGCACCGCCGACCCCTGCCACATTTTGAGTCTCCTGTGCTCACCGTGATATATTATATTACTTATAGTGAGAACCATTGTTGAGTTGTGTGAAAACACTTTTATCTGGACCTGCTTGTGTTTGTCAGCAGTCTTACTGATACATGTATGGTCATAAAATAAAGGTTTCTTATTTATATTGACATTGGTTTTTAGTAGTGATTATTTTTCCATTTTTTGTTTCCCATCATATACATGTATTTTCAAAGTTATTTTTTGTTTATATAAAAGTCTACCAATGCTTGCTGGTTAGCCTGAACAGTTTCCAAGGCTGGAATAATTCTTTTCAGTATTGGTATGTCAATAATATCCCAACATTGGTCAGCAATAATCAAGGTTAGAAATTATGCCAGGTTTCCAATACTGGAATACTAGTTTCCAGCATTGGTCCTTCAATAATGTCCCAATATTCGACAGCAATTTACCAAGGTTGGACGTTTAATGAAGTGTCCAACGTTGGAATATTTGGCATACCAATGTTGGTTGATAAATTCCAATGTTGGTATCATTATATGAGGTACCAATATTGGTATTGTCATTCTCCAAGGTTGGTATTGCAATTTTAAGGTTCCAAGGTTGGAAGTTATGCCACATTTCCAAGGTTGGAAACCTTAACACACAACACAAATTGTGAAAAGACAAGATTGATGTTTCGTAAATGCTATTTTATACAAAGCAGGCTAATCACTACTTAAAGATGTGCAATAGTTTTCAATTTGCGTAACATGCTTAAGGTGATAACTCTACGAAGACGCCATAAGTGCCATATTAAAAGTTCGTCTTCCCCCTGAAGCAAGCGTGAGCAAGATCAATGGGCAAATGACGACTCAGTTGTTTCAGGTAAGCACCCTTAACTTTAATTTGCAAATACTTTGTTCCTATCTCAGACGGTAACTTTGATATCGGATCTGGAAATTTTAGTGGGATCAGGTATCAGACTTTGCCACGTTTTAGGGATCAGGGATCAGAATTATATATGTAATAAAAATAATAATTGTGCTGTTACTGTACCTACTTTTTCACTGCATGGATTATAACTAAACTGGAAAGCACGTGAATTCAATACATAGTTACATCATGCAATTATGAATCTTATCTGTCACAGGCAATGAAATCAAAGTTTTGATTCTAATTGGATAATGTACATGTACTGATGTATAGTTAAAAAACTGCAGATAATTATACCTCATTGTTTGAGAGAATTTGTACTGGAATTTAAGGTCGCACTGGATATAGCACATGGTTTGTTGGACACATCAGGATAGCCATAATCAAAATTTTGAATCCAATGATTCAAGTTATCTAATGTGAAGTGCTGCTCATTTATGGCATATTTGAGGAGTTCTTTGACTTCATATTGTAGAAGCCCTTCAAGGACATCATGCATTTCATCGCCAGGAAGCCCCTCAATGACATGAAAGTAACGTGACTGGTTTAGGATTGATCTCAGGTTTATTCCATACTGTGAAGAAAGGTCCTCCTCTGAATTTTCAATGGCTGTGCAGTGCTGGTCATACATTGTTCTTGTGCGTAACTGAAAATCATCTTCACCAAACTAAAGGGAACAAAAAGAAATAATAAAGGGTTCCAACATTGTAATGTGTTAATAACATCTATTGGACAAGTCTTATTTTTAGTGCATATTTTTGTAGGGCCATCAATCAGCTTTAATCATGGAGGGACACATCAAAAACTATAAAGGATGGTTTTTATATGACGACTGGAAGATCAAGCAAAAGGTTATTACACTGTGCACCAACCCATAAGAAAAGTCATAGGAGTAAATGCAAAGTGAATGAGTACAGTTTTCACAGTCAAAGGAGAATTACTGTTCGACGATGAACAAGTGGCACAGTATTCAATTTACCTCATCACCTTAGTAGCAACGTCATTTGCATTTCCAATGTAAACTCTGCACTTCAATGCAGAGGAGCTTCCGATTTTGAACCCTCCAATCTCCTGGGATGCTAAGTTGTCCCCAGAAACAAAGGTAGTAGTACCGGTGAAAGACGTCCTTACCCTATTGACGACAAATTGGTATTCTCCATCCTATAGAAATAAATACATATCATTTACAAAAACGGCTGTCACTGGCTGTAACTTTCTGCATGAAACAGAAGTACAAAGGAGATACGTGTAAGCAGTAAAAAGTGCAAAAAAAGTAAATAGTAATAGTCATAGAAATGAAGTTGTTATCCTACTCATGGGTTGCCCTGCTACAGATATTCAATAAAATTGTAGTCAATAATTACAAATAATAAGTCTTACCTGTTGTAGTTGATCAAGCTGTGTCATGTATGTTCAAAGAATTTCACTGTATCCATACTTCTTGATCACAGGTCTTTTTGCGATTAAGCTGTATTGCCTTCAGCTGAGAGCGGTGCTTAGGGTCAATGTTCCCAAGTGTATAGTAGAAAACACCTAAAAATGAAAATGATAATACTGAAAAAAAGACCCTTACTAGCAAGCTCAGTAGGGTTTCATTAACGAGCATTATGAGATGAAGTGTTTAAACTGGAGAAAGCCCTTGTAAAAATATTAAGAATGGCATTTACAACTTCTTGATATCTTTTTTGGTTCCTAGGATATGGAGGTTTTATTGACGTAATACAATAAAATACAATTGTCTTATTACCAACCTTATGTTTGGAGGTTTTGCTCCCAGTAGATTCACAACTTCAACCTCATCATAATACAATATAATCTGTAAAGCACAGGGGTGCCTGGAGAAGAGTGGGTGCTGCCGGAAAACCTGACCATCACAGTAATCAGCAATCATCCCATCATGGCGCTGTGAATTTTCTACCTGTATAAAATTGTTATATAGGATTGTCTATCTTCATTGTCTGTCTTCATTTATCTTAATTTTACTTCCTTTCTTTTGTATGTTTCTTGTAATTTCTTTTAGTGTGTGTGTGTGGCAAAGCTGAATAAATAAAGAAATAAATAAATCTTGAAATCCTGTAAAACCTACAAAGAAATCACTCCTGTTGTTCCACTCTAACAAGTTCAAGTTTATACCTAGAAATAAAACCTTCAAGTGACCAGTCAGACCATTGGCTCCCAGCAAGGCTGTCATTAAGCTTTTTCGAAGCCAGTCACTCAGAGAAAGTAGACAGTCATAAATCACACAAACGTTCCTATAACCGACATGATTTTTTTTAAAGTGGGTGTAGCCAGTTGATTTTACTGTTACTAGTGTCCCGTAGGAAAAGCCGGTTGCCAGCTACTAATGACAGCCATGCCCAGTTCTGCAAACTAAAAGAATTAATATTCCAGACAAAAGTTACTGTGATCTCAGGACTGGAATAGTGGTACATACACCATGAATACTCTATACTGTAATCATGCAACAAAGGGTATCAAGATCACATGAATTAAAGTACTAAGCGTCACCATCAGAGAGGACCAGGCATGGGCTGTGGATGGGGGCGAAGCAAACTTTGGCTTTACCCTGTAAAACAATAAATTACAGTCTCACAGCAAAGACAGCACAATAAATAACATTTCTGTTCACCTGTTTCAGAATTGAAGGGTTGTTCAACCACTGCTCTAAACTTTCAAGTAAAGGGATCTCGATGACTTTATCATTTGGTTGGACCCTTCTTCTTTTTTGCCCTTTTTTGTAGATGACCATGGAATTGCCAAGGACACGTTTAACAGGTTCCTGTATAAGACGGATTACATAATGTATAACAGTAAATAGAGGTGTTCTATTATACTGGATTTAAAACTCAACATTGACTTCCTTGGCAAGCGAGTACTGTGTTCTGCAATTTAGACTATTTTTCATACTTACGACAAGACGAAACATTTAAATGCTTGTTTCTGTTTTCTGATTCCAGGTCTTGAAATGGGCTTGCCTCTTCAGAGGTTTGCGCAAATAGAGTTTGCCACGTGATGTTTTGCAACACATCATCTTCCTCTTGTGCATTATTCTGAGGCTGATTCGCAGTGTTAACACATATGGACTTGACAGCAGCAGACACAAGAGTACTGGTACTCTGTACAATGTCATCTAGTGCTTTTTGAGAGAGATTATGTGTCTCCTTAATTTGCAAGAGATGTGCTACACTAGTGCTCCTGAGCTGTACACCTGGTGGATTGTGTTCATCTTCGTCTGATAGTGGTTCCCCACTAAATACATCACCTGCTGGGTCTTCAATCTCTACATCTTGTACTAAATCCTGTGGCTGTTTAACTTCACGTGCAATTTGTTAAAGTCCTTTGTGTGATCTGTTTAAGTGGTTTCTGTAGCCATAAAATGTCAGGTTTTTCCACATCCATTAATGCCACATGAAACAAAAAAGCTGGGATATTCCCTATGCACTTGTTTGAAATGATCAGTAGAGAAAAATTGTCAAGGATAGCATTGCACATATTACATGAAAGTCCAATGACTTGTGGTTTTGAGCACAGTAGCTTAGGGATCGAGGAATGTTAGCAGCGTGCACCAATGCGTAAAACATTAACTTGGATGAAGCCAGTTTAGTCTTTTGATTCGTTCACTCAACTTTACAGTGTTAATCTTTTGTTAATGATTGAAATTTTGGTATAAAAACGATTTCCTTCCAAAGTTCGTCCTCGTTTGCTGGTGTGTCTTAGCAGCTAGTGTTCGGAAGCATTTTGCATATCCAAGCGATTAAACCTTGACCTCAGTTGAATACCATGGATTATAGTCATGATTTTTCAGCAGACCAGGTTGTTTCTTGGCTTCGTACACATGGATTTTCTTTGGAGACTTCTGAAAGGATAGGTAAGCAAACGAATTAACAACATATTTTCATGTAAGTTAGCATGCACAAACTCAGCTCCATTCGTAATGTTTCAGTCATAATAGTTCGCTCTTTCGTCTTCCAGAAAAGGGCGGTGTCGACGGGCAAGATCTCTTAGATATTGATGAAGATGCAGACAAGCTAAGGCACTACTTTCCCCAGATAAAAGAGCGCCTAAAATGGAAGAAACTGGTGATTGCAGAAATCAAAGAAGACAAGAATGCTTCGCTGGTAAGATAACATCACTTTCGCACCATCATTGATGCATGCTCAGGACAAGGCTTGCTAGTTCCCAGAGGCCTCTGGGGCATGCTGAACCTCAGCAGTTTCAAAACTAAGGTCATGTGCATCGTTTTGGCGCCGAGATCGCGCAACGGTTTCAGTACAAACTAAGAGTTTTTATCAACACTTGAATTGTTGAATCATTACTTCATAAATGCGATCTTCTCTGGCATTTTGAAGACATTCTTGAAAACGTTTACTGATGTTTTCTTTTTTCTATCTCTTTGTAGTGTTTCCATTTTAACTGAATGTTTTTGTTCTTTCCGTTTCAGTGTTCAGAACCTTGTTTGAGCGTCTTAACAGTTTCAAGGACCAACACCAGTGGCAGTGGCACCAGTAGTTGTGGCAGCGATGGAGATGATGTTTTAGACATTTCAGGTAGATCACCCGCACTTACATCGACACCAAAGGAAAAGTCCCGGCTGCACGAGGATCCCTGTAGTACGGAGGAGGTACCAGTGAATGTTAATGTAAGTGCTAACATTTTCAGGACAAAGTTGATGGATAATGTGCCTGCAACTGATGGACTGGTTGCTTGAGTTCTTTTAAACAGTGTAAACATTTTCAAATAATTAGTAGTACTTATTATGCAAACTGAGAAAACCATTTCCCATATTTGTAGGGCCTTACTCTTAACAAGTAGAAAAACAGCGACATCTGTATATTGCATTTTCACTTCACTTTCACTTTATTACCTTTTTTTTGCATTTGCATTTTGAATGAGTTTTGTGCGAGCTGTAAAAGAATGTCAAAGTTAGGAAGACAAAAGACTCCAGTGACCAAAAAACTGCAATTGCAGTAGAACTTCTTGGACGTTTATTTTAGTTTTTATTGTCGATCAATAATCAACCGGTGTTACCCATAATGTTAATTAAGGAGCATTAAGAAACATATTTAGAATATAGACCAAATGCAAATATGGTTGCCATTTGTTTTTAGCTCCCAGAGGCAACACTTGTCAACAGAGTTAAATTACTTTGCCTTGAACACCATGTCAAAGAAAATCAAGCCTATCTTATGGAAATTTAAAAGGAGACAGTTTTATTGTCAAAGGCATTAAAACAAGGCTAGGCAGGCGAGAGTGGCCTTTTCTATTCAAATCTCTGAAATGCAAATCAGTAACAACTTGGTTGCCTTAAGACCACAATCACAGAAATTTCTCAGTGTAGCCTATTATTCCATAAATCTTCAAGTGTGACTACCAGTGCTTTAACTTGACCCGACAGCTGAAGACACTGGCAGCCATTTTTTTCATAAGGTCTCATTTAGTACATTTTTCACTTAAGTTTGTAGATATCATATTGAAACTGAAATCGCAGTAGGCTAGACCTACAGTTTATGTGTTTATACAGTCATTCATTTTGTTGAGAATCAGTACAGTTAATTCCCAATTTCTTATCAATTTATATTGAATATGAGAACCATCGAAAAAGATTGATATATTTTGCAATTAGAGAATTAAGTGATACTTCTAGGACAATATTTAGAAAACAGTATTGTTTCTGTTAACTAGGTACACATATTTACAATAGCATTTTCATAGGTTGGCTTATCATTAATTTCTGAAGTGTTACCTGAAACATGCTACAATGCAGCCTACCTTTCATAATGGTGCGAATGGTATGGAAAATGTTAAGATTATTGTTAAAATTACTTACTAGGGCTTGCCATGACTCTTATAATTAGAATTAAATTGTTGTAAATGTTATTGTGTGGAATGCTGGGGATATAACACCTCGTGAACATGTTCAACAGCACTGGCAAATAATGCAATGACATCATTAACTGATGCATTGTGAGGAGGATAAAATGATAACATCGATTGGGCAGCTAGTTAGGGGAACTTCAACACTGTCAAAAGAAGGAGCTGGCATTGGTCCATCCCAGTCAATTCCATAGCTTGAGAAGTCATTCTGCAGACAAAACAAAAACAATGGTTATTTCAACTTCAAGTAGTAGATTTTTTTTTGGTTATGTCAGTTTGGGGTTTACTTCATGGGGCATACAAGTATGATCTTACTGTTATGAAGGAGAGGTCATTAAAAACTAACAGATTGTAAAATATGGCAGATATTTGGAAATGTTTAGCTTAGCAACAAGGCCCACAGTTGCAATTTGCCCTAATCCTGAAGCAGTCTCTAAAAAAATTTTCAATACACCCTAGGAAGAGGGGGAGGAGCCTTTGCGAAAAGTCCACTTATCAGGTCCAAAGAAAAACAATCAAGAACATTCACCTGGAAGACCTCTCTATCAATTGTTGATTCACCTCCCCAAATACTATGCAGGCCCCTTATCCATAACTGCATTGGGATGGAATTTCTCTCTGTTCTCAAGGGATGGTGAATCCATGCATTTTTCTAATTTGTCAGGTGCCTGTTAATGAGTGGTAAAAATGTGTAATGCAGGCACCAAAGATGAATGTCATCATTTGGATTGAGCATTCCTGACCTCTCCAATCCATAAAACAAATCGTAAAACAAGGTCATGCATCCAGCAAACACATCCCTCCACAGTCTTTCAATCCGTTGATTGTGTGCGTTTCCCTACAAGAAATCATGGAACAATGTTAGGCACCAAGCTCACTTTCCAACAAAGTCTCTAAAGAAACATTACAGATTAGGATAGTAACCAACAGCACGAGCAAGTAATTGAAAATTTCCTTTCATCAATTTCTTACCTGTTATCATACTCCCTCTGTCAGGACCCCGTTGTGGATGCGTGAGCATATACCAGGAGACGTCCGCATTCTCCCCACCCTTGTCTGAGCGTACCCGTGATGGTAGCCCATATTCATTCACAGCATTGAGAAACAGGCCAAGCACAGTTGCTGTACTGTTGTTGGCTGATGCCCAAAGATACACAGGTATCCTGGAATACCCATCGATTCCACCATGGACAACTATTCTCCATCTGGGGACAACATTTGGATGTGCAAGGGTGGAAATAAGTTGTGAGATGTCCATTTAATCACACACAACTATAAATAAAATTAATGATTATAACAGTTCTGGTCTAAAAAAAAGTCCCAAGTCGTGCTCTTTCGTAACTTACTACTAGTACACATTTACTGCCCTTGTTACGGAATCTGCAGAGTGCACCTTAGGAGGACATTTACACCAAGAATCATTTATTTTCATGATTACATTTTCTTCAATTCGTGTTATAAAAAGTTACTATAAAAGCTCTGAGAGAGACCCTGGGAATGAGTTTGCTCTCTCCCTGGAATTTGAATATTGTAACAACCCCCCCTTCTTTCTATTACTCCCCCCCAAACCGTCAGTTCTTTTAATTTACCAATACTTAGTTATGATTTGAAAATAGCTTTTTGTTTCCAATAAGCCCCCTATCTATTAAATCAAAAGATTTTGAAGAGTTGTAAACACCCCCACCCCATGGACTTCATGGAGCTTTATGTTATATCTGACAAAAAATAAAACATAATTACAATCATTTCTTGCTTAGATGTACCTGATCAGTTTATGGTTGCCATCAATATGCCAAAGTGCCAGAGGCGAGTGGACATTATATCGTCGTCTTCTTACTGCATCTCTCCAACGCTGCATTACCCCAATGGGATCCGTCCTTAAAAATGACTGTCTGATTCTCTCTCTCTGTACACGATGTCCTTTACTGTGTAGTAAGCCCCTTGCCATTCTGATACCAATAGAAGGGTGAGACTGTTGTGCAGATCTCATAAAGTCATCCAGTTCTTCGTCACTTAAAGGACTAAACTGGACCTATAAATGAACAAATTATTTTTACATCTTTTGAAATTATTAATGTCAAACTATACACTCATTACTTAAGGCGTGGTTCTATCTGAAGGCCACTTTTCCACTGCTTAACTTGGGTTTAATGCGAATATCTTGTTCGCGTTTCAAGCAATCCAAAAACTGTTCACTCATCACATGATCGAATCTATGTTTTGCGGTGTTTTGTAAATTTTTGTGTGATTTTTGGGTATATTTGGGAGGAGCTTTTCTCAATGGATTAGTGACATTTAGAGAAATATGAAATGGTGAAGATTTAATGTGATTTTAAAATTTAAATTTAAAGTTAAAAATTAGTAGTTGGACACCCAACCAGTCCCCTGACAACCTGGGATGCTCTTGCATTGGGGTCAACTGTCTGGTAGTGTTCCAAAAATAATTTTCATTCTTCTATCCCTTCTTTAAACCTCTCACTCAAATTCAGGTAGAACCCCGCCTTGAGGATAATGTCAATAACGGTAAAGTACTGTGTTTCACTTCTTTACTTTTTGTGAAGGAAAAATTGGGAAGTTGTTGTTGAATTTATGTTGGCACGTTTGATTCTTTCAGAGGGGGTAAGACAAAAATGACCAAAAAGGGGTCTATCTATGGGGAAGAAGATAATTCGGTAATTTCCCGAGGGAAGGGGGGGCGGAGGGTTATGTCAGCACTGCGTTTTTTTTTCCTCTTCGAGGGGAAATTCTGAGTGACCTCATCAATGGGGGGCGAGGAGGGGGGGTTATTTTTTTTACATGGCCCACAGTAAAAAAGCAGTGCCTGCATTCGGTGACCTAGATGTTGCTTGACAACAGTTCCCCCTACTCTTCTTCACACTTACAAACACACACATACACACACAGCGGTAATCCAGAGGGGTCAAGTCAACCCGGGAGTTCGAATTTTTTCAAAGTAAAGTAAAAGTTCTCACCAGAAACACTTAGGCCGTACGCCAACATTCTCCTTTCGATAGTGCTCTGTCCTACCCCCAACATCACGCTGATTTGTGGCACTTTGAAGCCTTGGTCCAACAAAAAGGATAGCTGCTCTCGTGTTATTTCAAACGAGGTTCGTCCTCGAGCCCCAGTACGATGCAACTGAACCTGATAACCATGGGCGGCTTGTGTTCTGTGATTCCCACAACGGTCTCGTACAAAGCACTCGTTGTGTTAACAATATCATCAGGCACATCAAGACTGACTAGCATCCTGTTAATAAAATCTAATCTTAAAACTATAGATCCGATTTCGCTGGAATTTTCCATCCTTTCGATCCTGACAATAAGGTCATTTATGGCTTGCACTGCACTCCACAAGTCCGCCATTTTCACGGACGACCAGACCCAGTCCTTTTCAGATGTTACGTAACATTTTGACATACGATACTTTTTGGCGGACATTGTCACTGTTCTCAAAACGAAGTCAACATCTCAAAACGAAGTCAACATTTCAAAACCAAGTCAACATTTCTCAACGACTTTATTATAGAGGGCTCGACTGACAAAGCTGTATGCGAGAAGTAAACATTTCGCCGCAATGTCAAGTGAAAAGATTTAAATCATTCCATTACCATGGTGATTTTCAAAATCGAAACGTGATCGAACTCGAATACTGTTCGCGGCCGCATTTTGGCATGCGTTGAAATGTTCAAACTTGTAACCTGAAAATAGATATCATTGTCAATTCCACATCGTTTATAGGCACAGAAGTTCATTTAAAGGTTAGATGTTGAGTGCCAAAGTCGGATGTTGAGAGCTTAAGTTGGATGTTGAATGCGAAAGTTAGATGTTGAATGTTAAATTTGAATGTCGCGTGCCAAAGTTGATTTTTGGCGGGGTTGGAACGCCATAATAGACGTTGTCATTGTGACTTTTGTCGTGGTTCTTAAGTTCCCTATTATAACTCATCACTAGCAAAGTGTAGCCATTTGAAGGGCACGAAAGCCATAGAAAATGGGGGGGGGGCTTATAAGCGGAATAAAAAAAACGTTTCGAAATGAGCCACAGCACTGTTGATCGAAATACATTTTCAATAGTTTTGGGGAGCAGAACAGGAAACAAGCGCATTATATGTTTCATCACTGCTATAAGTTGGCTTAATCATCGATTGTTCGTCGACAAGCTGGAAGCTGAGAAATTATCTACTACCCGTGCTTTTTCGGTCTGGAAATGAGGAGGGCATCTCTACCAGTGCTTCCACAATTCAAGGATGCTTTTTTTCTACTGACTGGCATGGCTTTCAATCCAAACATGTCAATTTACATTGGTAGTTTTGTTCAACATGTACGTCTACAGAGCGTGCACGCTATCGCTTGATTATGCAGTTTCACCATAATCAGGGCAGCAGCTCCCTTTCAATATACAGCGCACTCTCAAAGAATACAATTCCCGACAAGATGACCTGGACAAGGATTACTAGAAAAACAGTGGAAGTTTTAGCTCGTGTTCACGAGAAAGGCATTTGTCACAATGACTTGAAGTCAAATAACGTTGTTCTTGACAACAAAGATGGCGTTTATAACCCAGAGGTTATAGACTTTGGGAAAAGCATCCCAAGGAGTTGGTGCCAGAGGGCCAAAAATACTTTGAACGGAAAGACAAAAGCAATATGTGAGGGACGTCCCCATATTGCACCAAAAAATGTGGGAGGCGTCAAAGGGCGAAGCATTGCCAATGACATATTTAGCCTTGCAAAAATTGGAGACAATTAAAAAAAGGCAGAACTGGGACGCCTTCCTCGCATACTTGAGCAGGCCTTGAATACAGACCCTTCAAAACGGCCAGGTTTAGATAAAACTATAGAAATCCTGTCTTTACACGAATTTTTGTTGGAATTGTACTAGGCTTGTACGACTTTGCTAAAAAGCTCTTCGGAAATTACTTTTGACGTTGTCTTTTTTATTTGTCCATTATACCTTAGTTTCACAAGTTCATGCATATCTGCTTGATTACATATAATGGTTGGAGATCTTAGCAAGTTCCAAGGAGCTCTTCTAAGATTCCCAGATCTCAATAGTCTTATTAAATTACAGCAGATGAATTTAATTTCCAATATATACTATAACTAACCATAACTATTAGTATAACAAATCATACAAAGAAAAACGGATTACCTAATTATTACAATCTTGAAATAATATATTTAAAAAAAGCATTTGTTCTTTATATAATCAAACATAGATCTTTTATTTATAAGTATAAAACGGCGACCAAGGATAGAATTGAGCCACAACACATACGTCACATTTTTTTCTGCCTGCTACAAATACTCCACAAAGAACAGTGTTATAAACTGGTGCATCCACAGCCAAAATCATAATCATAACAGCACTTGGAGGCCTTTGTCAGTAGCTGATTTACATGTTCAGTGCCACATTTTTTATGACACATAGTTTTTTAAACACTAAACACCATTAATTAATACAATGTGTGGCTTTTTGCCTATGCCTAGGAAGACCAAAGTTTTCCATTTCTTTGAGTGCATCTTGGCAAACTTTTTTAATGGACTGGTAGTCATCGTGTAATTTTGCCCAGAGCTGGTCCTCAAGAGACAACATGGGCTAGGAATAAACTGTTCAGGTTATACAATCATGCATGCTAGCCCATAGATTTGTGATTAAACCCAAATCAAATTACAACACTCACCGATACTTTTCAGCTGGTCAACCATCAATAATACACGAATACACTATTTTTTCAACTGCTGGTTCCAGGTTATACTGATAGGTTGTGGAAAGGCCCACATCCAATCTTTTCAGAAGAATTTTGACTCTCAGCTTTTCTCTGGATAGATGATCTCCTCCCAATGACACTTTTTCATAGTCCCCCTTGATTGTCATTAGTTCAAACTGAAAGATAGTGTCCCTGATAGCAACAAGATAGGGTAAAACATTCTCCAGTAGAATACTATTCAAAGCAGTTCCTTCTGTAGCTTCTTGAATAGGCATCTCATTTTCCTTTCGAAAGAGGTATAAGGTTGGAAATAGATCATTGGACCAGTTTGTGGCTGAGCTTGATAAATCTTTCGGTTTGCAAGTCACTGATGGTAACATCTGTTGGAACAAATTTGTCCCTTCCTCGATGTTCCAGCTTCTTTATCAGTACCACTCCTGGAGCAACATAACCAACGGGATCAGGATAACCTGGTTTTCAGGTCCAGTGTTTAGCTGAACTGGAGTGTGGAGCAGTCTACAAAACCCTTCGGATGTCCCACACCTCACATAAACTTTATCATCGATGGCTCGCCTAATAACTAAGCTCTTTCCATAAACACCACTGGAAGTAGAAAATGCAAATCTTGTGTAATTTTTTACATGAGCGCGGTTGTAGTGGATGTTGATTTGCCTTAGATGTTGCCTCTTTTGGGCACTCAGCTGAGCCCACAAATTCTGAGCACGACGTTGCTGTGCCTGCATGTAACGTTTATTTCTGCACTTTCCCCATGACTGAACAGTCTCCTTTGACTTTATAGGTCTCTTGCCAATTTAACGAAGATACCTGTCTGCAATTCGCAGCATTTCTTTAGATTGGATTCTTCGTTCATGCTTTAGATATCCAGTGCCTTCCTCTCCCTGCCTGTGATGATGTACCTTACGCTGTTCCTGTAAGATGTCAAACACAGCTAGCTCTTCTTTCCGGTAGATTTTGTAGCATCCTTTGCCTTCATTCTTCTGTGTCATAAGATTTTGCTTCCACTTATGAAATAGCCGGCGAGAAATTCTCTTCTAAGCATCTTTTCTTGATCTTCCTTGCAGTCTTTCCCTTTTCATTTCAATACTGAAATTTCTGCTTTCTACTTCATCATGAAACCTGGCTCTTTTGATGTTTTAGTCACTAACTTTTCCATTGAGGTCTGCCTGAAACCCGGACATTAGATCCTCTATGTGCTTCTCTCCTTCTACTTCTGTTTGTTTTTGTTTCTTGTCAACCTCATTAAGGAATTCAATGTTGCATTCCCAGTGTTGTAGCCAGCATGGTTGGTGAAAAAAATACTTGAGAGGACATGTATCAAAAGAGCCCTGTCTTCAGATGTCGACAAAAGTTTCCTCACAGATGGGATGCAGCTAGCAATTTCAGGGCGAAAACGTTTCTCCTGGTACTCCTCCACAGGAATGTCCAGAACACGATCCAAGCTTCGACACAAAGCGGTATTGTTCAAGGGCATCTCCTTGAACAATACGGTATGTTCTCAGGCAAACCATTTCTTGACAAAATCTTGTCCTTAAACTGATGCTGAACATCTTTCTTGCCTGAATTCTGATATGGAGGGAACCTTTCTAGCGAACTAATAAAATGCTTCTTGAAAGGTAATGCAGGAAACAGCAACTAATTCGTCGAGTAGGCAAGACAGTGCAACCAAAACGTCTTGTGTAGATTCGTTCCTTGTCTCAATTGCTTTTTTGAGCTCGATGTGTCGTTCACCCCCCCCCCCCTTTTTATTACACAGAGAAACAGTAATGTGTTAAAAACTAAAGCCCGAGTAGTATATTGTGGATTTAACAAATACCACCTGATTCTCAGCGGCTTATTTTCGAATTTTAAACCTCCCACCATAATAAACAAGCTCTCTTTGCTCGCTTGCTTATTATGGTGGGAGGTTTAAAATTCGAAAATAAGCCGCTGAGAATCAGGTAGTATTTGTTAAATCCACGATATACTACTTAATAACCGAAATAAACCACCCAGCATTAAAAAAGAAGAAAATATTAAAACGAAACATCTCCTAAGATTTTAAAAAATTTTTCAATTGAATAAACACAAACCATGTATCATATTAAAAGTTTCTCAATTAGAGCATTACATATCTTACCATGGAAATAAGGCAACGAACATCTTTTGGTTGGAAAGAGGTACACAATGAGTTATTTAAACAACCTTTCTGTCATAACAGGCAGCAACTTGTGCGTATAATAATATGCTTAGAGTATAATAACTGCCGCTGGGAAGGGCTATGTTACCCTTGTTTTAAGCAAGGAATCAAACATAAACTTTTGTACACTCCTCCGATTGAGAATATACCTTTAGTAAAGATATGCTCTGACACTTACGACTGGCACAGTGCATATTACGAATTAGCAAGGGGTTGGAAAGAAATTCATGAGGATATTCTTAATGCGCCGTTTTGTGAAGCGCGACAATGAAGCGTAAATGTATGGACGTTTAGAAATCTTTATAATATAAATGCTGAATTAACCGGGGTATGTTCAATTTGTTTTGAAAATGGAGTTATTCATCATATCGTTTTACCATACAACGAAGAATTTATTCATTTCTGGGAAGAGGATGATTAAATATTCTTTCGCGCATCGAGCTAAGTTTAAATTTAAACATATCGAATGGTCTAATGAACAAGTTTAAACCGGTGACCTTTTTATAACAGACAGCTCACGTGAAACGAAAAAAAAAGGAAGCTAAAAACAATAACTTTTCACGTGTAAAACAAAAGAATACATACCAAATCTCCCTGGCGACTGAAAAAGTAAAAATAGCTTTTTGATTTACTTTTCAAACAGTTAGTTGGTAGGGAGATTTGGTATGTATTCTTTTGTTTTGTACGTGAAACGGCTTTTGTCTCAGTGACTATTCACATGATATTTATTTTCAAAATATCTGTGACATAATCTCTTATTTCCGATCGGGGGTTTTCCCAAATTGTGTTTACAGGTGCGTGACTTCGCGGTCCAGTGAAACCTTAATCAATATACACACACAGACATGACCACATTAATTCATAATCAAAATATTCATTTCCGTCAGCAGACGTTTTGAGACCTATTTTATAAACAAATTGATAGGATTCATCTTCAAGATCTTCAGCAAGGCGTTTAGGAGCCCATACAAGAAGTTTATCTCCACATTTTGTTTTTAAAGTTAAAATAGCTGAAATCCCATAGTTACTTTCCCTGTGTGAAACTTTTTCAATTTTGTATACATCGTCTGAAATATTTCTCCATTTTAAGATTTGTCTTTTTTTAAAGCTTTCTTTAGTTGGCCATTCTTCTGCGATTTCTTGTTGATCTATAAATACATTCTCTGTTGGCCAGTCTTGTGAGATCGCTTGTTGATCTGTACAGACATCCATAGCGATACATTGAAGATACATTTGTTTAATAGCGTGTACTTTTCTGCTCGAGGTGAAATTTTGTGAAGCGCATGCGTAAATATTCAATTATTGCGTCATTTAGGTGAAGGACAGAAAAAGGGTACCATAAGAAATAGAAGAAGAAAAATGTGTTTAATATATATTGAAAGTGATCAATATTTATTAGTTCACTCATTGGTAAAGCCTTAGGGGGGTGATGGTTGGCCACCATCTGAACCCTGTTTGAGGGCTTGCATGCGGTGAATTACGAGGTATAGGGGAACTCCTTCCAGTGGGAGAGTACCCTCGGGTGAACCCGCCTCGGCCCTACTGGTGACAGGGGGGTGCTCAGAAATCCCTTGGGATTTCAACCTCGCTCCCAGAGGTAAAATGTGGAATGACAACCGCCTTGTCAGCGGTGAAATCCTTACTTCGGTGAGGTGAAAGTCCTAGCCGAGGCTAGGCAAGAACAGCCACGAGCACCCCCCCGACAAGGGTTTTGCCCTTTTTATGTGACAGGTCACGCAATGTCACGCGTGACTGTCACGTTTGCCGTCACGCAATGTCACGCCTCTTGTCACATAAGGTCACGCGTGACTATCACGCATTTTTCGTTGTTTATAAGAAAAAAAAGTTTTACTTTTCAACTTTATGAAGAAAAATCGTATTATGGAACCACATCTTGTCCTGAAATTGGGTAGCCATCTTCATCACGAGTTGGTAACAATACTTTTGAAACACACTCACGAGTAATGAATTTTATTTGCAAAATTTCGGGGGGTGTGAGAAGCTCAACTAGGTAATAGCAAATAGCTTGCAAAGTTGCAATCATTTTGTAAAGCATATATAATTGCTTTTAAAATCTATAATTGAGTGAATTTTTTATCATACTTTTCAGAAATAGATAGCGGAATCTCCATACAATGATCAGTGACGAAATTATCTATCATTTTCAATCTATCAAGAAAGACCTTTTCGTCGAAAGCTTCGCCTCTGAGGTAAAAGCGAATCTCATCAAGGATTTTTTGGTATTCAATACGGGCAAAATTTGCTTGTTCTGTTTTCTTATCGTATTTCTTAAGCAGGACCTGAACAATCGATGAAAATCGATGATCGGAAATTCAATCGATCAATCGATGACAATCGATTAATTACTGTTGATTGGCATCGATTGGCATCGGCCAATCGATGACCAATCGATAATCACACTTTGGTGGACGCGAACTTCATCGATTGCCATCGATTGGCACTAAATTCATGTCTCCGTTTCCTTATGCTATCGCGGGAGTGTACGCAGATCGTATGTTATTTTTAAACCTCGGTAGCAAAATTTAAGAATTGTTAATCGATGTTGCTCTGTGAAAAACAGCACAAATAATAAATACAATTAACATATCTCGTTGTCAGTAGTACAAACATGATCATTTTAGCTTCGAGATTCAACTGACCTGGGACGCAGTCGTCGTTCAAACACGATTAAGCTTATTATTATTTCTTTTTCTTCTTTCTTTCTTTGTGTCTATGCAGACGCCCACGTCCACCTCGATCTTTCGTGTGGAATTCCCAAGAGTGAAAGTAGCAAGTTATTCCAGGAGGGAGGACAAGCAAAGCCACAGAACTGAAAGCCAGCAAAGCGCAGAAGTGATTCTCGTTCCCAGCAACCTTAGCGAGAGACATTCGCCTTTTATTTTTTTTTGGCCAATTATTCTCCCATCAGGCCCTCCCACATAGTCAAAAAGTGCATGTTATTCCTACTGGCTGGTGGCAGGCCGTTCGAGGCCTTAAAAACCGCATCCATGGTTGAAATTTCCGCTTTCTGGAAAACCTTTCGTTTTTTAGATGTTTCAGAGTGGCTGGTGCCGGCATCATTATCTGCTCTCTTTTGCCCTGCGAAAGTAGAATATAAAAAAAGGAAAGTTGCTCGCTGAAACCTGCCGAAACTGGAAACTGCGACCACATTGCCGCTTTTATCCAGTGTTTTATCGCATGTTCTTCCCGAAAAGACAACAATAGTGTTATAATAAATAAGCAAGTGATCTAAACAGTTGTCTAAAATATATTACCTTTCATGATTTTGTTATCTAATAACTTTTGCCGCTCTTCGGGGATTGTCAGAAATGTCTTCATTTTTTGCCACGGCTCGCGTCCAGCGCCCGAAGGAATCGCATTGGGTGGCCCGTTGAGAAGTGAAGACAGAGTACCTTGAGATCGGTTGATGACTTCTTTTGCAAAAACGGCAACCGAAACCGAGTTATCCCTCAGCCATTTTCTAATATCATGTGCGATTGACACTGGGCTGACTTCAACTTCTTCTATTTCTCCGTCGTTTTTGCCAGTCTCGCCTACATCTAAAACAGTAAACAGAGTATAACAATGAGTCAATTGAACCACTGGTTGAACAAATTTGGGCAGCAATCTGTCGTAATGTCTCACTACAAAGTTTTATTCAGACATAATTCAATCTCATGTAACATTACTTAGCTGGACATACCCTCACATGTATTCAGATTTTCTTCTTCGCTGCGCGGTATTTCAACTGTAATCTAGAAAATGAAGATGTTATTCTTCAAAATCGCGACGCCTGAATCCTTAATTTCAGCAAAGAATTTGCATAATTCAAAATAAGGTTAAAAAACAACTTCTCACCTTCAGATGATCAGACATTTTCAGACCAAATAAGGAAATCAGCGGATAAAAGTAGAGGAATTGACCTAAACACACGTGTAGGCGAAGAAACTGAGCGGGACTAATCGGTCGAAGTAATGCGACACTGGACGCACAGTTGGATGTGAGTGGCGGGAAAAGTAACAGGAAGCACTGTATTTGCCGGCATTTGACACGCGGCGTAATTGTTGTGCGATAAGGGACGGACCATTAAAAAAGTGACGCGGGAGGGGTATTTTTGGCTTGGAAGTATTTTTTTTGGCCTATTACCCGTGCAAGAATTTTTTTGGCTGAAGCCCTATGCACGTTTTTTTTTTCAATAAGATCTGCTCTATGCGCGATTTGCTATTGAACTAATTAGAGATATTGCTACTTTGATTTATCAAATACATAGCTTGTACTTTAACGTTACCTTCCATTTATTTTATGACAAACAAAAAAATAAGTAGTAGTTTACTGGCGTATAGTGAAAAGTTATGTCATTAATATACCTGTTAGCACTAACCGACATGGGTAATTTCCCGAACGCCAAACTCGGAATTAACGCTAAAACATCACCGAAAAAATTGAAAATCTAGACACGCTCTAGTGCCATTTAGTGCATTTTGGAACACTTTTATGGAAGACTTATACTTCTGGTTTATTATCAAAATGCGGCCCATCCTGTGCATGACTTTTCTTTCTTTGGGTTTTCCTTGTATGAGTTTTTTGGGACATTTTCCCTTGCATGATTTTTAATTTGTTCCCCCCCCCCCCATCACTTTTCTAATGGTCCGCCCCTAACTGCTGGTTCTCAGCATTTGCCTGGGCTAACCAGGATTCACCTGCAACGTCTTAAAAAGTTGGTTCCTGTAACAAAATCGTTTCTGTTTTTTTCAGGATGTCGCCAAATGACTGAATTTTTTTCTAAGACGAGAAAAAATGACTTTCCATCAACACCGGCATCAACTAGAGCATCAACACCTCAATCATGTCCACTTAGTCAAGGAAAAGCTTTAGCCTTGTCTGTGATCGACGAGCACCATATTAATACGGTAAGTAAATTATTACTAATCAAAAGATGAAAGCTGATACCCCCCCCCCCACACACACACACACATTTTGTGAACCTTCAACTCAGTGATATATCTTGAAAGACATGTTTCACAATTTTTGGCTGATTAGATCAGACCCTGCGTAAACTGGTAGCATTATCGTAAGTGGTCCTAACTGCTTCGGTTTTCCTTTTAGATCACTTCCAATGTTAAGAGTCAAACGGAAAAAGAGTTTGGGGCAAGACTTGGAAAGTCTATAGTGAAAGCATGTAGCTCCACCGTATCAAGACCAAAACAGCCTGCATCTGGTATTACTAAAACCACGAACGACATTCCCATCGAGAAAATTGTCAGGGAAAACATTCGCAGGTGTGAGCGAGAGGAGATGGTTATGGTAAGGGCTGCACAAAATGCAGTTTTCTCATATATGGTTTCATCGGCCACATCTGGAGAAAGCATTGCTGCTCAAATTTTAGCTTCGATAAGAAGTGATGTTAAAAACCTCGAAGAGAAAGCTTTGCGTCCTTGCAAGATCATTCTGGAAATGGCAGATGTTACGAGGAAAGAAATGGGTACAATGAATATCCAAAGTTTATTGCAAGATATGGTTGAACAGTGTGCTCTCCTAGATCAGTATCGTTCTAAAGTACAAGAATTGAAATTCGAGCTAAAAGACAAGGATAAGGTTATAGAGGAAATCAAACTAACTATGGAGCAAGATAATGTAAACCGTGCCGTCCCTGACATAGCTTTGAAAATTGCAGCCATCGTAGGAAGTGAAGACGACGACTCTGTGGTACTGGCTTCTCTACTCAAAGATTTAATTCAAAATCGAGGAACACCAGTGACAGGATGGTCGGATGCAACAAAATCCCTGTTCGCTATAATTCTTGATTACGGCGGTCCGGCCCTTGCCAGAATTGTTCAAGAAAAAATTGGCGGCCCAAGCCTTCAAACTATGTACCGCACTGCCAGATTTAATTACGCCATTCCGTGTAAATTAGAGGAGCAAGCCCTGAGACACGCGAGGTCGTTCTACGATACCATTGGTTATAATGGCGTTTTTGCACTAGCTGTGGACGCAACTGCAGTCGTTCCCACAATGAGAGTAAGGGGTAATAAAATAATTGGATTGGCAACAGAACGCGATGTTATAGTTAGCTCTGCTCAAGATATACTAAATGTTGTGAAAAATAGAGAATACGAGTTGGCCAAACAAGCAAACACATTTATCTTGGCACCACTGCAGGATCACGTTCCTTCTTTCGTATTGGCTGTTGGTCCAGTTTTTAAAGGTCAAGATTATACACTTATCAGACATTGGTATAACCAAGCTATTGTGGGGTGCCCGCAATAAAATAACAATCGTTGGACTTGGGGCTGACGGCGACTCTACATTCAGGAAATACTATGTTGAACGCTTTAAAAAAACCCTAGAAGAAAGAAATGATATCATCAGTCTGAATTATGACTCATTTGATTTCAACATTGTAGTGGAAAATTTTCACGGCTTGGGCGTCGATAATCCTGTTCCGACTGTTATGTTTCCAGACTGGCGACACCTTGTTAAGAAATGGAGAAATCAGTTACTTAACGTTAAGCGCATTCTAGTTATTGGAACCGGTGTTGCTCAAATAGAACATTTGATGAAGGTCTTCGAGAATGACAGAATTCGGTCAGGGTTATGGAAGAGCGACGTTTTTGTCAAAGATAAACAGAATGTTGACGCTGCCATCAGAATAATGAAAACCGAAGTAAGAGTTTGCATGAAGGAATGGAGTGACTCAGAAACAATTGGAACTAGAACCTATTTAAAAATGGGGCAGTCCATGTTACAGTCATTCACTGAAAAGGACTTGACTGTGCACGAGCGCGCAAAGCTTGCATGGGCACCCGTAACATTCTTGCGATATTGGAGAGTGTGGCTGCAAATTTCGAACTACGATGTCGAAAAGCATTTTATCTCTCAACAAACCTTTGAAGACACAATCCTCGCCGGACATGGCCTTATACTCGCAATGAAAATGTTTTCTGTGTACTACCCCAACCACGCATTTCACCCCTGGGCATTCGGATCGCAACGTTGCGAGGATTTCTTTGCGAAATTGCGCTGCTTCTGCAGGGGAAAGCCAAACCTTACACTGCTGGACATGATCGATCTTTCCAGTAGAGTTCAAAAGTTAGAAGAACTTAAATCGCGCGGCGTCAATCCAGACATTCAACTACCGAACTGGCCTCAGGACATTGACGCGGAACTCAAAGAAGGAATGATGATGGCAGAGCGAGAGGTTCTAAAAACACTGCAACTGATCGGAATGCTACCAGCTTTGGTAAAGGGTAACATCCTTAAAGAAGATGGTGACGACATAATTTGCCTTAATACACCAGGCTTAGGATCCTTTACCGTATGGGAATCTCCTGATGAGAATGAGGTAATTGCGAGCGACGAGCTCCTTGACTTGGACAGCGAAGTGCTTCTAACAGCAATCGAAGAACATTGTTGTTCTTCTTCCAATGCCTTAATTGATTTGGCTGCAGCAACTTGTTTACATCAGTCTGAACATGTAGAGTCGGAAGAGGAAGACGAAGATAGCCCTACTCATTGCGCGTTGTACAAGGAAAATAGATGCAAGTATAATAATTCAACATTTAAACCTCCAAAAAACACATTGTGGATAGGTTGCAATTATCCTTGTTGTAATGCATGGTATCACGAACAGTGCTTATCCCTTCAGTTCGCAGGAGATAAGGAAAGAGAAGATTACACCCTCGTCTGCCCAAAGCACAAGGACATTAAAGAGCACTTTCGTAACAAAGTAACAGCTTTGTCAACTGACACAAATTCGCTGTCAGACGAAAATATAAGCCTACAACCTATGCCGAAACGATTGCGGTTAAACAAGAAAAGTAATGTGCCACGGACAATTGATTATTCTATCCGTCCTAATTACGTGGAGCATGAGGGTCAATTCTATCATATTGCAGTCCAGCAACTTCACGATTAGCACGCTGGATGGAATCCGCCAGAAATGATTTTTACGAACAAGTGGAAAAACTTTTTGCGCCTCAACGGGTGGAAACTGGGACTTACCTCAGTGATATTGTTGCATTGTGGTTACCGTCAGAGGGACTGCATGTCGGCCTTGTCATCAGAATTGTTCGATCACCTTCCTTGAAATCGAACTTTCCTGTTTTTGAGTGGCGTTCCGATTCACAGAAATCGGAAAAGGTTACTATTTGTTTTCGAGTACTTAACTTTCTGAGGGAAGATTCTGTTACTTGGAAGTTAGAAGCCACTAACAACTTTCGTTGGTGTCATGTTCGTTCAATTTTAAAAGTTGTCGGAAAAGTAAGCGTAACACAACCAGTATGGCCAGTCACTGTGGACCTGAGAGATGTTTTAAAGGATTTGCCACGTTTGCAGCTGATGGACAAAGAAAGAGAGAGGAAAGAAGAGATCGAAAAAAGAGAAGAAAAGAAAAGGATGAAGGAAGGCAACCCAGAATGTATGACTGTTCAATTGTTGAGAGAGGTGCTAGAAGAAATGGGTGAACCTTACAGCAAAAGCTGGAAAAAAGCACAACTGATACAAACGGTTAGAGCTGCAAGGGAAAAACAAAATTCTACAGCATGCCTTATTTCCTCGGCAACCACCGTGGCAAGTACTGCTAGTCAACCAAACACAGGACCCAGTGGAAACTCTTTAAGGAATTTTGAAGGTCACCTGAGCACAGGTACCAGAAGCGAGTTTGCAACTGCGAAACTGACAATCTTCCTTTCTTCAAAGGAGCAGATTTCAGCGACTAATGGAGATTCATCGTTTCCCCAGAAGCCTTCAATCTCAGGATCAGTAACTGTTCTTTACTATTATGACGAGGAGAAGGAAAGAATCATTCATTTGCTATTGCACATACTTTTTATATTTGGCCTGATCAACATTTATATGGACAACATAACTTCTTACTATGTGATTAATGCACTTATGTCAATTAATGCTATTCTTTTAATTAATTGTGTCGTTTCTTTGTATTCATTCCTACTTGAATTAATAATGTTACTATTGACCTGTTACATGTTTGCTTGGGCCAACGTTATCTCAATTTGTAATGACGTTGTTTTTCAACATGCGGCTAATGTCCCCCTACCCATTATGGTGTGAAGCTTAAAGGGACACTGTCACGGAAACTTTTGGCTTGTTAGTAAAATGGCATCAAACTTACTTGGTTCGCTTCGTTTGCAATGTGCGCTTTTCGTTGCCTTATAATATGACAGAGAATAGAAGTGTTTTTTAACATATATTTGATTAAGATTGAGGAAAAGTTAGGGATTCTTCTCAAATTTCAGGTTCTTTCTTCTCTATTTAAGTTTTAAAATTGTCGTTGTTGTTACAAATAAAATGTCACTTATAACAGAAAATGTGTGCATTAAATTGAACATATTTTACGAATACTTAGCTAAACTCCTGGCTACAAACGTTACATCACGCAAAAAATATTTCACACCTTGCCTTATTTGCCAGCTGGGGCTTGTCTTTCTTACGTTTCTATAAAAAGTCGCGCGAAACGTGCGGGCGAATAAACAAGTTAACGCATTGCTACTCGCTAGTTTTTACTCAAATAAAAAGCAATGATATCAAAGTGTGACACTTTATTAGTACCGTACTCGATAAAATTGACAATTGAATGTTTGACTGAATAGGAAATCGATTGATATTGCATATTGAAATCAATCTATTATGTTAATTGATCGATTCCCATCGATTATCGATTGATATTGATAATCGATGACAATTGATGTAGTTAATTGATCGATTGTCATCGATTATCGATTGATATTGATAATTGATGACAATCGATAATCACAAAAACTTTAGCGATCGATTGTTCATTGATTATCAATATCAATCGATTAATTGATATCGATTGCCATCGATTGTTATCGATTGCCATCGATTATCGATTCCATCGATTGTTCAGGTCCTGTCTTAAGGCTTGCCACTGCTTTCAAAGTAAGACCAACACCAGTTAAAGTTGCTATGACAATAGGGTTCAATGTAATTCCTCCGGCTACTGCGGCACTAATAATTAACTTGCCAGCTGAAAGATTACAAACAAAATTTTTTCTTCGAAAACCTCGGTGCAACTTTTCATAGCCATAATGTTTCTTATGATAATAAGCGTATAAATCTTTCAGAATTTTAACTTTTAAGTGTTTGGTCGATATGGTTGAATTCGAAAATGTCCCGCATTGTGTTATATAATAAATGTAAAAATGTTTATGGCACTCTATATTCAATCAATAGTAATATTTCCTCATTTGATACACCCGAAGCTAATTCTACAGCCATAAGACCAAACGCCAGTACTAAATTAATACTTAGTGTCTGTAATTGAGTTGTTTCGATTGAATCGTAGGTGATTGATTGACTTAAATGAGAACTGTGTTTTATTTTTAAAGAAATAGGTTTATATTGTTTTTTGAGGTTGAAATAGAGCACTTTTATAGTTAATATGTGGCTATAATTTGGAATAATTAATTTATCCCAACCATTTAAAAAAAATTTGCGCCCATTTTTGATATTTAAACGTCCATGTATAAAATGAACGGAACCGCGCAAACGATGACTGTTTAAAGAAATCTGTTTGCATTACCATTTTTCCATTTTCAATAACAAAAGCGGTGTCATAGACACTTGGATCAACGTTTGAAATTGTTTCTTTTACACCATAAACAATTAAATGACCAATTGTTAAAAATGATGGATTACTGACTGTACCGTGCAGATCGAAATATAGGAATTGTGGAGGTGAGCTACCCCATCTGTGAAAATTGATAACTGTTTTGGTGTACTTCTCAAATGTTTTGGTTGCATAATTAGAAATTGAAATCGTCGTAGCTTGCACTGTCACACTTATCTCATTCATTTCCGGCGGAAACCATTCTACAACCATTGTGTAATGACCGACCGGAAGTTTATATAAGTTAAAACCGAGGCGTGAGCGGTACTGGTTGGGTGAGCCTTTTTCAAACAAGAGTTTAAGTTGGTAAGCTTTTTTATTAATTTGATGTGGAGATTCGGAAAAATCTCTGATGCCCAAAACCTCGATGTTGTTTTCACTTGAAGATTCATCACTGTCTTCCATCAAGTATCTGAAGGCGTCCCTTTTTTGTCCCGAGTTAATGATCTGAGATTCATGAATTTTTTGAGTGACAAGATCTCTCATAGTTGTTATTTCATTTTGCATCAAATCAACATTAACTGCGGATTTCGAATCTTTGTAATCGGTTTGTAAGTTAATAATTTTATTGTTATTTAAATTCAAGTTTCCAGTCATATTGTTACTGCCATCAACTTTGAGAAACTTTTTTTGTGTCATATCATCAATTCTGTTGTTAACAAACTCAACACATGCGGCGTCTCTTTGGTTTGAAGGAAGATTAAGATTGATAATTGATTTATTTTTCATATCAATATCAGCTTCTTTATCCAATTTTTTCACAAGCTGATTATCGACATATTTTTTGTTTGTGGCTTGGTCTGCCTGTACTGGGTCTTTTACGTTGTAGATTGTATTATTGTTCATATCAATGCTTGCTTCCATTTTTCCACCTTCCTTTTTTGAAAGAAAGATATTTCTCGTGTCCTGATAGTTTATTACCTTTGTCAGATCACCGTGGACAGGATAAGGGTTGCTTTTTAATCGCAAAATATCGTACTTGTTTTGCATGTCAACATCAGCAGAACCGCTGACACTACCCTGAGATCCAGGATCAGCTTTATCACCTTTTTCACCTTTATCACCTTTATCACCTTTGTCGCCTTTTAAACCCTGTAATCCTTGTGCCCCCTTCTGACCTTGTGATCCTGTGGCACCTTTTTCACCCCTCGGCCCATAAGGACCTTGTGTTCCTGCTGGACCTTTGTCACCCTTCGGCCCAGGAGGACCTTCAGGACCGGGAGGACCCCCTGGACCAGGAGGACCCTCTTTCACATTTTCACTCGTCGTTTGGTTAGTTCCACCTTTTTGACTGTTAATATACCCCATTATATATCTTCATCAAAATTTTTTTAAATTGATTATTTGGGTTTGTCATAGTAAAGGGAAGAATATTTTTCATCGGTGGCGCGATCTAAAGTGTTATGATCAACACCTATTTTGTTTGCAATTCGTTTGTTTTCTTTTGGATCTAATCTGAAAATACAAAGATGGCTGCAGTTGACACGGATGTCTTTTGGCACCTTGTAAAAGGTTTGAGAGAGGTAAATAACGCAGCAGTTTTTGTGCCGCCCATTGATGAAATAATTTATGATGCTGTTTTGGTTTTTTTCACAAAGAAGATCACCAAAAACAACAATTTTTTGGTTGTCCACCACCAGAAGCTCTTCGAGTGGAATGATTTCATCATCATAAGCCTCAATAACCTCATAACCGACCTTGGGGTTGATTCTTTCAGCAAAGTCCTTCAAAAAACCCTGGTATTGGTACTGGTGCAGGTTTTTTGAGAAGAGGTATATTTTATCAAATATCAATAAGTTATAAATCATATTCAGTAATAAGTTTGTTTTGCCAGAATTACTTGGTCCACAAATTAGCATCCGGAAAAAATCATCTGGCAAACAAGGATGAGCTTGTTTGTAGGCACTCTTGGAAGAAACTGAGGGAAATGATAAATATGTGAACTTCATATTTTTTTTGTTTCTATATACATGCTGGAAATATGTCAGTAAAAAATGGCAACAATTAGCTGAAGAAAAATTGAAACTGGATAAACAAACATGAAATTCACCAAAAATTTAGAATGGATAAAATAAACAAAGAGTTTGGTCAGCTTTCAGGAGAAGAGTTTTTTAAACCAATTACAAAAAGGCTTGATGAAAACAGCAGCACTGTGGAAGAAGAAGAGGAGCAGGAAGTTCCTGCTTACACAATGGAAGAATTTGACGAAACTTACCCTTTTGGTGATGAATTCAGACCGGATGCACCAACACCAGCACCATCACCAGAACCATCACCACCACCACCCTCATATCAAGAAGTTGTTGATGATGATGATGATGATGATGATTTTCCACCACCACCCCAAACGCTGATGGAAGAAAAAAAATCCACACGTAAAGAGTGGGGGAAGCCGGAACCGGTTGAGACAACATTCCCCCATGAATCAATCGAATTGCAAACGATCAATCAGTTAATAACGCAACACAAACATGATCCCAACTACAAAGTTGGAAAATCGAAATTAGGTTTGAAAGGTAAAGCCATTCCGGAACTCATAAAAAGAAGAGAAGAGATTTATGAAAGAAGAAGGGGAACCCAACCTCTATCGAAACAGTTACAGGAGGGGAAGTATAGACTGAAATCCACTCCCCTTCAAAAAAGAGAAATTCCTCCAACCCCCCTGGAAAAAGCTGTCATGAGCCGAAGACCTGCTTTTGAACTTTCTGACGATGAAGATGACTTTTCTAAACAGAATTGGGAAACCGAAGGAAGTGGCTTCTCTGATGAAGCTGAAAAATTGATCGACCAACTTGATTTAAGTTTAGGATCAATAGAAGCAGGAAACAACTCGATAAAACTTAAAAATCAGGTATTATATCTGCTTAATTCACTAGTTGAACTCGGCACAATCAATAAAAAGCAAAAGAAATAAATTATTTCTGATTATATAGAACAATAATGAGCTTCAATATACTGCTTGACTCGAGCCTTGCAAAACTAGAAAGAGGTGGAGAACGGAATGTTTCACACGATTTTACAGTGAAGTTTGATCCTCCAATCGAATTGGATTAAAAAAAAAACTATAAAGCTGCGCTAAACAGACTTATCACAATGAGTTACTCATGGAATAACATCGATTCTCGTTATGATAATAACGAAATTCGCTGGAAGAAAAAAACAGAACAAGCGTGGAAGACCTTAACTTTCCCGAATGGAATGTATGATTACAAAAGAATCAACACATTTATTCAGCAACACACCGGTAAAGTAGACCCGACAAACAAAGACAGTAATTACATTTTCACAATATACTTCGATATGTCAATTTATAGGGTTGTGGCTTTGATACATAGTGATTATGAGCTTGACTTTTCTCAAGGAAATTTTGGTGAATTGCTTGGTTATGGCAAAAGTACTTTGAGTGGAGATGTTGTCGGAAGAAAAGTTCCAAATATCACAAGAGGTGTTGATTGGGTATATTTGCACTGCGATCTTATCGCACGCCCAAAAAACGATGTTTCAAGCGATGTGTTATACAGTTTCTCAACAGCAGATCTTCGGGTTAGCTATCCATTTCGAAAAGAGCCGCATCGACTTGAGTGGCAACCTGTTACAAGAAGTTCTATTGATGCAATAAGGGTTCGGGTGACAGATGGAAGAAACAACATTCTGGATCTCAACGGGACAGATATTGCAATTAGTTTAATGATTGAAGAAGAGTAAGGATTTTGTTGGTATAAATATACAATCATGAATCATCCGAGCGAGTGGGCAAGATTCTTTGACGAAAACACATGACGTTATCGATATTAACACAAAGGATCAGGTATTATCCGTGACACCTTCATGACCATCGGTAAAATATTCAAAAAAATATAAAGGACGTGGCAAAGAAAACCGCCGAAAAAGCTTCAAAAACAATCGCTGAAAAAGCGGGTCAGAAAGTGGGTGAACTTGCTGTGGAAAAAGGTGCGGAACAAATACGAAAAATACTGCAAGAGTGAAAAAAGCAAAAACTGTTGTCACAGGATGCAAAAAAGAAACTTGCAAATATTTTACGAAATAAAGTACCGAAAAAATCAGACGCCCTTGTGAAATTAAATCAAATTTTGGCAAACGAAATTTAATCAAAAAAATTTTTCTCTCTTAATATAACTCTTGTCAAAATGTTCAGAACTCCACCATACCTCGAGAAGACTACATACATTCGAGTTGATTTGGACCCTGCACTCACCTTCCCTGGGAATACCCACACTCAAAAAAAGTTGGGATACAAATTTGCCTTGAAAGACCGGGACAATTTT
Source organism: Siderastrea siderea (assembly GCA_964030785.1). NCBI lineage: Eukaryota > Metazoa > Cnidaria > Anthozoa > Scleractinia > Rhizangiidae > Siderastrea > Siderastrea siderea. The sequence goes on from OZ034967.1 coordinate 34,530,309, forward strand.
TACGACTGGTACAACGCTTATTTCTGCGTCGATTTCAACTTGGAAGCTACAGCAAACGGAGCCGATATTGCTGAAGACACTCGATCGGCTCCGACCAACGGCTCTTTTTCATTGATAAAAAGTTTGATCGTCAAATCATCTGGAAAAAATTATACGAGGCGGATAATATTCACAAGGTTGTTTTCATCAAAAACCTGCTTGACTTTTCGGATGATTTTTCGAGAAGTGTGGCAAAAAACCATTTTTGGTATCTTGACATGATGATGACACTGTGGTTGCAGAAGCCACTGCGAAGAACCTTGGAATGCGGGCAAGGGCGATTCTATCAGACCAAGGCAAAACAGTTCATTCCATTATCCCTTTAAGCAGATACTCCTTCTTCGAAAGTCTTTCCGACAGGCTGCTGCCACCGTTACATTTTGAGTTTGAAATTAATCTGCAAAACGATGAAGAAATTATTTGGCAAAACGATGGAACAGAACAAAGGATTGTTGTCTGCAAATTTGAGTTGTGGGTGCCACAATTACATTTCACTGGCAAAGGACAAACCCTGGTCAATGAAAATTTCTTGAAACCAACCCAATGGAAATACCTGCAAGAAAATTTGACACAGAGCAGCGCCCGAAGGGATGCGAATGGTAGGTGGTTGATTACACCTGGTGTAAAAAACCCCAAGCATGTTTTTGTATTCATTCTTATACACAAACCCCTTACATTTTTGACACATTTGATATCGATGGTGATAACACAGCAAGATTGGACACTTGCCGTCTTCAGTACGGCACAGAATTTTATCCTGAGCTTGAATATGACTATGACTTTAAAATAAGAATTTTGAATGATTTGATCAATTTCAGATACAGAAAGAACGACTACAACACCGGCGTTCAGCTGCAGCTTTCCTACTTTGAGAAGTTATACCCAGTTATCTACTTCGATCTGCGAAATTCCAAAGAAGGTTTAACAGACGATCCCAAAAGCTCGAATTCCATTACAGACTAAACGAAGCTGCTCACGCTCAAGATTATATAATTTTCGCCGCGATTTTGAATGAAGAAGAATTTGTGTTGAAGCAAATTGGTAATGAGCTTGCTGTTGTTTAGAAAAAAATTCTGAATATAATATATACACACAATGAGCATAACTTATCACCCATATAATATCGCACTGACTGATGGTCAGAAAAAGAAACTTCAAAAAGCTTATGTTTCGAAGACAGCTGTCACTCTGAGAGTCAAACCAGGCCAAACTGGACGCGGTGACGAACTTCTTCTCACTGCTACTCAAATCTCGCGACTGAAAAAACCTCAGCGGCAGGCAAAGGAATGGAAATAAAATTAAGCCAGACACAGATTCAAAATACTGTGCAGCATGGTGGAAGTTTGTTTTCTGCTATGCTAGGTTTGGCAAAACCAGCTCTTGGGGCATTAGCAAGTGCAGGTTTGAGTTTCGGCGCTGAAAAGGTGTTGAAAAAGATATTTGGAAAAGGTTTTGGGCCGAAGGAAATTGAGCTTTATAAACTTGTCCAGAAAATGACTCCTACTCAGAAAAAGGCGGCAGAATGATATCTTGTTGGACAAGGTTTTGTAAAAGGAGGTTCACAATACGGCGGCTTCCTTGGTATGTTGGCGTCTATCAGAGTACCTTTAGCCCTTGATTTAGTCAGAAAAATAATCGGAAAAGGTATGCAAACGCAACCACCACCACCACGAACAAGACGATCACCACCTATACCACCTCCTAAAGGTAAAGGAATGCAAATTCAACCTCCACCTTTTTTTGGAACTTGGGATGATTATTATCATTTTAAAAAAAACTGAAATTTGAAGATAAACCTCTATCCAACATTGACTTGAGAAAATGGTGCAACTTTTTACGAATTCCAATAAAAGGTATTTTTAGCAGAAATGAAACAAAACCTTTGTTTCATTCTCCATGCATTATCAACTTGGATGATTTCGGAAGTTTGGGAACTCACTAGGTATGTTGTTGGCCAAAAGGAAAAGGTCTTTACGAGTATTTCGATTCATTTGGCTTTCCACCACCTTTAGAATGGGAACAAGAGATGTCAATGCATGGGATGAAATATTTTTTTCAGAAATGATAACCAAATTCAATGGAAACAAAGTGTGAGATGTGGTTACTACTGCCTTCTCTTTTTAAACGAAAGAAACAAAGGCACCAGTTTCGTCGATATTTTGAAAATTTTCTCCGATTTACTTCAAAACGAGGAAATAGTGAAAAATTATTTCTCTTAAAATATATATGCAATGGAAGTGTACTGTGTGACAGAAAAGCGGCACACGCCTAATGTGCAGGGAAGTGAAAAGGTTGTAATCACAAAGAACAATCGAAAACTCTTGAAGGCAAAATGCGCTAGTTGCGGAATAACAAAAACACGTTTTATGCCGGGAAACTAGGTGTGCCCTCCCTTGCGGAGGGCAGTGGTATTGATATACATGCAGCAATAGGAAAATTTCCGAAACCAAAAAAAGGTTGGACATTGCTGGGACATAATTTCACAGGGCCATACAATCCTCTTGAAAAACAGGTGAAATACGATCCAGAAACGGGTGAAATTCTGGAAATTTATCAACCACCAACAGGTGCAATGATGTGATTGCTATACAACATGATGTTGATTATGATGTTTGTTCCAACCGTGAAAAAAAAATATGGTGAAAATGTCAAAAAATGCAAACACAAAGCGGATAAAAAAATGGTGAAGGCTCTTGACGCAGTTCCTTACAAACAGAGGCAGTGGGGTCATGCGGCTGCAAGAAATGCAATCAATGCTAAACAAAAGTTAGGGTTGGGTTTGAAACAACAAAAAGGGACTGGCGTTTTGGATAAACCGTTGGAAGTAGTGAAATTTGCTGAAACTTTGACAAAAAAATGATTCCTTCCACAAAACATGTATTTGATCGGTATTGGTCAGGTGATATTGCAAAAAATGCTTTCACAGGACCAACTGGTGTCACAAGCAAGAAATTTTGGACTCATCCAAAAAAGGGTACTGTCATGCGTTTGGTGAAAAATCCGCAAACAGGCAAATATGAAAATGTTTATGAAGAACCTTGATTGATTTTCAACCACCATTTATCAAACTCCTGTTTTGCACGCCGCCTGCTTGCTAAGGTTTTTGGAAGGTGATGAGAAATAGATTCCATAATTTCTTTTTTGTTGGACCAGCATTCAGAAGGTACTATTTCAAAATAATTGTACAGAAAACAGGGGTAGTTCACTGACTTGCCGGTTATCCCCTGAAATTGAGCAATAACGTTACCAAGAAAATCTACCTCGCTGGAAGAAATCATTTTGTAAATGTTCCATTTCTGCAAAACATTTTTTAAATGAAAATTAGTTGCAGTGAAACTGCTTTCCCGATTTTCTTCTTGGAACTGTTCATCATCATCACATTCAAACACTCTACCACATTTTGGACATGCACGACAGAACTCATTCACCACATAAACTAATTGCTCCTCGCATGAAGGACAACGATTAATCTTTTTTGATAATGGGTATGAATTTAATTTTTTTTGCAATGTTTCTTGAATTATTTTCGACGAAATTTTCTCACCTTGCAAACAACCAAACGGGTCGTACATTTTTTATCGTGTATGGTATACAATGAGCTCGCGTATTGTCAATAAGTTGTCAAAAATTTATTACAGCCCGCAAGGGTATTGGGAAGGGTTTGCAGCAATTAAGAAATTAGCCCAGGCAGCGAAAGTTTCGGAAGATGTGGCTCAAAACTGGTTGATGAAGCAAGCTCTTTGGCAGGTTTATTTACCAGCCCCACGGTACATTCCAAGGCCGAAATTTGATGTTCCTGTTCCAAACAAAGTTCACCAAGCCGATCTTCTGTATCTCCTCCCACACGATCGCCCACCACGCTCCCGTAAAACTTTTAAATATGCTCTCACAGTGGTAGATGTGGCCTCTCAATACAAAGAGGCCGAACCGTTGACCACAAAAGAGGCTAAAGAAGTTGCAGCTGCTCTGGAGCGGATTTATGGTTGTGGTCCTTTAAAGTGGCCGAAACTGCTTCAAGTCGATCCTGGTCGTGAGTTTATGGGCGCTGTGAATCAGCTGCTTTCGAAACATAATGTCGAGGTTAGACGCGGCTGTGTGGATATTCACCGTGATCAAGCTATCGTTGAAAGGTTCAACCGCACCCTGGCTGAACGACTGTTTGGACACCAATATGGGGTTGAAATGCGCCTCCCAGACGACAAAAGATCGACTGAATGGGTGGTCCGACTGCCCGCTGTTATTTCAGCTTTGAATAAAGAAGTCACTCGACTGACTGGTCAAAAACCTGTTGATGCCATCAAAGAGAAAACTGTTCCATCCAAATCCTCGACACCTTATTTGAGACCTGTTGGTGTGAACGAAAAAAAGCTCCCCTCCAGTTTAAGTGTTCGCTATCTGTATCAACCTGGTGAACTTGAAGGTGGTCGACGAAGAGCTACCAACCCAATCTGGTCTTTGAATGTTTACGAGATTGAAAAGATTATGATAAAACCAGATGCACCGGTTATCTATTATTTGTTTGACGGACCAAAACGCTGGTTTGTCCGCGAAGAGCTTTTGGTTGTCCCTCCAGATACACAACTACCACCAGCAATCTAACAATGAAACTCGATCGGTTCTGTGTGAATACCGTCTTCCAATACCCAGCGTTTGTCGTAGTAAGCACTCAACCCCAGCTTCTGCTGTTCGTAAGTGACCATCTGCCCGTCCCGCATCCTAAAACCTCTATTAGTTGCTATGTCCTTGCTGCCTTCCAAAGCTTTCTTGAAACGCTACCACGTGATCTCATTTTGTTTCTTCAACACCCCTTTTGTGCTGAACTTCTTTTTTTCACCCTCAGATTCGTCGACAAAATAGCATTTTGAACAAAGTGCGATCATTCTGCTGCCTTCACACTCGAATTTAAAGAGCCCAGGGGTCTGACTGCTCTACTTATCCCAAGCTAACCACTCTTGCTTTTTTGCCTCAAATTCTGTTTGCAGCTCTGGTTTGACGATGTCTTCCAACTTTTCTGCGCTGATTGCCATGTAATTGCTGTCTGTGTCCATCTGAATCAATTCGAAATCTCTTCTGTCAAAATATCTGTCAAGAAAGTCATAATAGAATTCAAGCATTCGAAGTTTAGCCAGTTGATATACAGCTATTCCTACCTGAAATGGTCTTCTGATTGTGATCCGAGGCTTTCTGCTTTCCAGCTCATACGCCTGCCCGATCTCGTCAAGATCACTGAAATATGCACTTCGCAAGGCTCTGTCGACTACCTTCTCGTCTTTGGTGTAAATGGTGTTTGTTTGCCGCTCCAAGGCTTCGATGAGCTTTTTGTACCCACTATTTCCTAACAGTTTGAATACCTTGGCCAGCAGCGCCTTGCTTTTTTCTTTATCTCCAGTTCTACGAGCTTCAGTAACTTGCTCTACAAACCATGTGAATATTTTTGTTGGTTGATAGTCAATCGTTCGATAAACATTTGTGATCACTGCTCCATGCTCAAGATACCATCTAAGTAGAGGAGCATATAATAATATCTTCTTTGCAGACAATGCTCCCACTAACTTCTTTCCGTCTCCGCGGTTCCGCTTCGTGTGTTTTAGGTAGTCAAGCATATGTTGCGGCACAGCTTCAACAGGAACCTTTTTGTTGTAGAAAAACGGGCACATTTCCTCAAACTTTGGGTGTAAGTGCTCAGGGATCTCTATATCAACTTCTGCAAATCCAAACCATTTTTCTTCTTTGAGCCTTTGTGTTAGTATGGGAGCGGCGGCTTCGTTATTGTAATGCACAACCCTTCCGTTTCCACAAGCCATGTCTCTAAGCATGGTTGACAAATACAAAGCATTGGCGTCGAGCACGCGTGGGCAGAGATCGAAGACTTCCAGCAGGAGGCGAAAATGAATAAAGATTCAAAAAGATCTCACCAGGACATGCTAGAGAAGCATACATCGACCATCCAAGAACTCCAAGCGGAGATAGAGCAAATTCGTGCTGACAATAATCAAATGCGACCATCACTCAAGGAGACCCAAGAAAAACTTATCGCTTTAGAGAACTACACCAGAAGAGAAAATCTGAGAATCATGAACATTCCAGAAGCAAGAGAGGAAAATTGTTGGGACATAGTTTATGATATAATAGAGAATGAGCTAAAGTTAAGCACCAAAAATATCAAGTTTCATGCAGTACACCGTGTCGGTAAAACAGCGTCCCAAACTGATCAAGACAACTCTACGCCACCGTGCCCACGACCGATAATCGCTAGATTTGTTAGCCGAGAACACACAGAACAAGTTCTATCAGTCCAAAATCGGCTAAAAAGATCCGAAAGGTATGAAAACGCCTACATCACCAAAGATTATGCTCGGGCAATACAAGAGGAAAGAAGATCTTTAATTAAAGCTATGTTTGTCGCAAAGGAAAAGGGACGAGAAGCTAAAGTCATCAACCGAAGCCTGTTTATTGACAACCAAATGTATGACATTAACTCTATTCCGGCCGAATTTAAACCAGTAGTTGATTGAAATCCATGCCAACCAAGGTATGTTTTGTTTTTCCCTTTTCCATCGCCGAACGGCGAAAGATTCCATACAGCCAAACGAAGTCGCTGGGTATTCCCTGGACTCCCAACCTCCTCGAAGATAATGTACGTAAATGTATTTGTGTTTATGTGTAGGTGTTCTAGGTTTGCATATTTTATGTTATTTAGCGATGTTTTTTGTACCAACTTATTTTCTGAATGTTTCTTGTCTACCCACAATGTATTCCTCGGATCACTCAGCTCAGAGTAATAACAATGTATTTACGCCTTCCAAGTTGCACAGGATAATTGCTCTGTACTGACGTTAAACGTTAGAGGGCTTAGGAATCAGATAAAAAGAAGGAGTATCTTTAGTTATCTTAAAGACCAAAACTGTCAGTTTTATTTTCTGCAGGAAATTTATTCCGAGCCAAACGATGAAAAAATTTGGAAAAGTGAGTGGGGTGGTGACATTTTTTTTCACACGGTTCTACTCATAGCAAAGGGGTCTGTATTCTCATAAACCCTTCACTCAGCTTAGCGTCACCAATCGAAAAGTCCAGCAAAGATCAAGAGGGAAGGATTGTTTCAATCAATCTAACCCTTGAAAAAGTTAATTTTTCGCTGTGCAATGTCTATGCTCCGAACGATTCACAACAACAAGTGTTTTTGCATAACCTGAATGAATATTTAATGTATAACACGGATGTAGAGAATCTCATTATAGGTGGGGACTGGAATGTCACACTACAATCACTAGACAAAAGAGGCGGCATCCCATGGAAAGCATCTACCTATAGGGACAGCCTAATTTCAATGATGGAAGAATTAGAACTAATCGATGTCTTTAGGAAACAATACCCGCGCAAACCGTGTTTTTCCTATGAATCAAAAGCGTTGAAAGTAAGTTCAAGAATAGACTTTTTCCTAGTCGCACGACCCTTGACCAATTGGGTTTTGAACATTGAAACCAAGGCTTCTAATGCGCCGGATCACAAAGCAATAAAACTCACTTTAAAACCTCTAGGAGTGAAGCGAGGACCCGGACTATGGAAGTTCAATAATTCGCTTGTTGAAGATGAAGAATACGTAAAACTGATAAAAGAAAATTATCCTATTATAGGTGAAAAATACCGAGAACTGGAAGATAAAAGATTATGCTGGGAGCTCATTAAAATGGAAATAAGAGGCCTTACCATTGCTTACTCGAAGAACAAGGCTAAAAAGCAACGCAAAAGCGAATCAGACCTTCAAATCCGTCTAGAAGAGCTAGACAAACAGATTGCTGATAGCACCGATTCAGCGCTTACGAACAATGCACTAACCGAAAAGGAAATCTTAAAACAAAAACTTCAACTCTTCTATGAGAGAAAAGCGAACGGTTTAATACTGCGCTCAAAAGCAAGATGGACCGAAAAAGGTGAAAAACCAACCAAGTATTTCTTCAATTTGGAAAAGAGAAATTACATCAGAAAAAAGATATCAGAATTAGAACTTTCGGACGGGAAACCTTCATGTAAGGAGGATGAAATATTGAAGGAAATCGAACATTTTTATGAAAAACTGTACACATCCAAAGGGAATATTGATGACAATCGATTCGAAAATTTCGTTCGAAACTTAGAATTACCTAAGCTACGAGATTTAGACAAAGAGGAGCTAGAGGGTGAAATTACCATGGATGAATGCAAAGAAGTTCTGAAGTCGTTTTCTAGCGGAAAATCGCCAGGAGAGGATGGTTTTACCTGGGAATTTTACAATTGTTTCTTTGATTTATTGGGCGAAGACTTAATCAATTGCTACAATGCAGCATATAAAACGGGCGAAATGTCAATCTCCCAGCGTAGAGGTACCATCACTCTTATACCAAAAGAAGACTCGAATTTACTTAATCTCGCAAATTGGAGGCCGATTACTCTATTAAATTTGGACTATAAAATCTCGTCAAAAGCCATAGCTAAAAGAATAGAAAAAGTACTGACACTTCTCATCAATCCAGATCAAACTGGATTTATAAAAGGAAGATACATCGGTCAAAATGTTAGACTGCTTAACGACATCTTAGAGCAAACAGAAACCCAGAACATCCCTGGGATACTCCTCCAATTAGATTTCCGTAAGGCATTCGACACCATTGAATGGGAATTCATCCAGAAGACGCTCGCTCTTTTTAACTTCGGTGAGAGTATCCAACGATGGATCTCTACTTTTTACACTAATCCGGAGAGCTCTGTTTTAAACAACGGATTTTGCACCAATTCCTTTAAACTGTCAAGAGGAGTGAGGCAAGGTTGTCCCCTGTCCCCTTATTATTCATTTTGTCGGTGGAAATATTAGCATGCAAAATAAGACAAGACAAAGAAATAGAGGGGATTCCAATCTTCAAAAAAGAAATCAAAATAAGCCAGTTTGCCGACGACACCTCACTATTATGCAGTTCCTGTAAATCGGTTCAAAGAGCGATTGAAGTACTAAATGACTTCGGTGACGTTTCCGGTCTGAGACTGAACCCAACTAAAACTAAAGCTTTGTGGCTGGGGCCATGGAGAGACATCCAAGATGAGCCTTTTGAATTCCAGTGGCCAAAAGATCCAATTAGAGCGTTAGGAATATTTATATCTTACCATCAAAAACAAAACGAGAGAAAGAATTTTAAAGCGAAAATCGACAAGTTAAGCACTATTCTCAATCTTTGTATAGAAGACGACATGTTTTGTTTATTTTGTCAAGAACCTGACTCAATAAGTCACACTTTCTTAAATTGCCGCTGGTCAATTCAGTTCTATTCGGAGGTTATCAAGTGGTTTAACAAAGAAAATGACACCACCTTCTCGCCAAGCCCCGTAGAAATACTGTTCGGGAAAAAATCAAGCAATTGCTCTCAAGGCTCGTTTAAATTGTTAAGGAAATTTAATTATACACTCCTGTTTGCCAAATACTATCTATATACACAAAAACTACTCAAAAAAGAAATAAACACGAAAGAGTATATTAGGAAACTCATTTTTAAATATCAAATTGAAAAGCTATTTTGAGCAGTTATCAACGCTGTTCTCCAGCCCTCCCCACTACTCTTACTGTTAGTCATAAGAAGAATACTGTGGTAAATACTCCCTTTTTGTCTCTCTTTAATTTTTATGTATGTATTCTTATTTTAGCGACGTATGTAATGTATTAAGTAATTCTACTGTAAATAATGTCACTGTATTGTATATTATTATTTCAAAAAAAAAATGAAGGAACATAGGAACGCGGAGGTACACCGGAACACGGAGGAATACGGGCATGTAGGAACATCGGAACACGAAGGAATACGGGCATGTAGGAACATCGGAACGCGGAGGTACACCGGAACACGAAGGAATACGGGCATGTAGGAACATCGGAACACGGAGGTACAACGGAACACGAAGGAATACGGGCATGTAGGAATATCGGAACACGGAGGTACACCGGAACACGAAGGAATACAACAACAACAACAACAGCAACAATTTATTAGCATTTCTATATGAATAAATGGCATTGCCGATTGCAATGAAAAAAAAAAAGCATTGGCGTCGTAACCCACTATATTTTTACAAAGACAGGGTTCAGCTATTCGATGAGACTTTATCTTTGTGACTCCAACTTCATGGTATCTTGTGAAAACAAGGCTCGGTCCTCCGACAACAGCTTCTTTCAACATCTCATACGCTTCTTTGCACGGGCTGTAAAGATCCGCGCCCCTCTCAACACATCCGCGGAGTAAGTAATGTACACTAACACCTGGGATACTTACAGCATCTTTCAAAATATCGAATCCTTTATCAGTGTAGAAAGCACGCATCTTTTCCAGAGCCTCGAGACCAGGAGCTACATCGAGATTATTGTAGTAACACAGCCAGTCTGCGAAGGTACACATACCCTTTTCTTTGAACAGATGCTGGCACCCTTCCCATTCATCCCGCGTGAGAACATAACCACCCTTCAGCTTCGAATTCCAATCCTCATATTTCGGAAGTTCGCAAAAATCAAGTTTTTCAGGTGTGTCAAACCATTCATACGGAAACCACGATTTAACAGTTTCGCATTCGTAGGCTAACACCCATTTTTCATAACTTGTACCCGGACCTAAGTAGTTTATGATGTCCAGAAAGCGAAAGTTTTTAGTCAAAATGAACATAATTTTGTTTCCGTTTTTTGCAACTCTTACTTTACTAGTTGTATCAGATAAACGTTCCGCGAAATGTTCTCTTATAAGATTCAAATCATATCGCCCGGAGTTAAACCCAAGAACTGGCACCTGATTACACCATTCTTCTATTTTGAGGCGCTGTGCTTTTGTAAGCATATTCATATCTTCAGGTATGAACGCTGGTCTTATTTGGTCCCGAATGTTTTTTCCCCGCCTCTCAAGTTCTTCCATAAACTTATGAACCAAATTCGCAGGATCTTTTTCACAGATGTGGGTAGGTTCTTTGTCTAAAGTGTCACCAATGCTAACAGAGATTGGTACATGTTTATTTTCGATAGTTAGCATTCCTGTTGGTTCTTTCCTCTGATTTTTATCTCCGTATGCTTCGAAGTCATACAATATAGCGTATGGATAACTTTGTATTTGAGTCTTTGGTAACTTTATATTTATTTCTCCTACTTCACAAGACCATGCCTCAATTACATGATAGCCAGCAGCTCGAAGTTTTTGTGTACGTTCAACAGTTGCTTTAAATCTATCTTCTCGTGTTTGGTCATGATGAGTAATAATTCTACTTCGATCATGAGGGTAACATTTTCGACATCCATGCCAATGACATCCATGATATTGAAAAACAGTCTTTGTTTCATGGTTATAACCGTCTACAGGTGCACGCTCAACCCATCTTTCACCTCCATGTCCGCAGGCAGCGTGGTGAATGTGAATTTTACGAAGTGCTGCTTCTTGTTCAAGCCAGCGAAGAGATTCCGGAGAAGATGAATGTTTTGGATAAAAGGCTTTCTCAAAAGCTGTTTGTGGTAATTCAACTTTTTCGGCCGGACATTCAATCACCGTTTTTCCTTGTGAACATGTTTGGGTATGTCGTTGAAGGTGGCAAGCTTGAGTGAATCTTGAACGACAATGAACACATGCATAAATTTTTGCAAGCTTCGAAATATCTTTTATAAAGAAAGCATGCCCTTCGTAAATTCCAGTCGTCAAAATATTTGTTAATTTAGCTGGTGGTTTCCTTCCAAGATGCCATACCACTTCACCATCTTCCATACGTTCAGGCTCATATACACGAATACCCAACCAATCTTCGAAAATTTGTTTTTTATTAAGATGTTTTTCAACCTCATCAAGTTCATGTAAACATGTTTTCTGGCAATCTTGCGGAGTAGCTATGAGGTTAAAGAAACTCTTAGCAAGTTCCCCTGCTGCCGTTGTACTTCGATCTGGTCTTGAACCTCGGTGTACCACAATACAGCGCCAAAGACATAAGTTGTCTCTGTAAGTGTCTAAAGCCAGCATATAACGACTATGCGCAAGGTTACACAGCCAATCTTGTAATGGTCCTGTACCTAAAAGTGGTTGACGATCAAGCACAACCTTTACATCAACATTAAAATGGTCTTCAAACACCCATTTTGTGTCAGGTCTGTTTATGTTGTCAGGGTCAAGACGAAATTGTTCCCTCTCATCCAGCCATTTTTTAGCATCATAAAAACGATCAAACCAAGGCGAACCTTTGTTTGTGTACGTCACCATTGACGAATCTTCTTCAATGTTTCGTAACTGATATGAAAAATAATGTCTTACGTAGAAAGATGTGTGAACTTTCTCTCTTATTTTTTTCATAAAATCTGGTGTAAGATCTTTTTCAAGGCCTCTAATGAAGCGCGCGGTCAGTTGAAATGTTTTAGGAATTAAAGGTTTATCTAAACTCTTCTCCACTTTCTCAGAAATAGGTTCATCCAATATGTTCTGAATAGATTTTCGAACAGCAGGAGTGTCCTCTGCAAGTAATTGCTCTAGAGCTTGTAACGTTGCTGGATCAAGTTCTTTCAAAAGCTCTTCAATGTTTATGTTAAGTGCAGACATTACAACTTGGATATAACAAAGATATGTAATTCTTTAATTGAAAATTTTTAATGCTTGGTGGTTTATTTCGGTTATTAAGTAGTATATCGTGGATTTAACAAATACTACCTGATTCTCAGCGGCTAATTTTCGAATTTTAAACCTCCCACCATAATAAACAAGCGAGCAAAGGGAGCTTGTTTATTATGGTGGGAGGTTTAAAATTCGAAAATAAGCCGCTGAGAATCAGGTGGTATTTGTTAAATCCACGATATACTACTGCCCGAATTAAAATTTTTGTAAGGTCTGTTTTTCTGAAGCGGACTATCTGCCACCTTCGCCATTTTTCAATGATCACATGAAAACAACAGCAATCAACAGTTGTCAGCGGTGCATGAATTTTATTTCCACTCTCATGCAGTCATATAAATATGGAAATGGCGAGCAGTGTGGTAGCCTGCGAGCCAGCTCACAATGTGGATGTTGTAACAAATGCAGGTACAGCTGGGAAGGCAGAAGATTCTTCTAACGGAAGAAGCGGGTTTTGTAAATGGTTACAGAAAGTAACTCTAGAACAACATTAAAAGTTTTTGGAAAACGGTGTGAGTGAAATTTCACACCTCGAAGATGTTAAAGACGATGATGCTGTGTCGAATTCAGAAGACTATCTCGCTCATTTGCCAAATTCAAGGAACAGTCTGCTCATGGCAACAAAATGGAGGGAAATATCTCGAAAACGACTTTGAAGACCTCCAGTTCGTTAGTTTTCTTAGCGCCAACAAAAAATCATTTGAACTTGTGATGGAATGGGAAATTTGAAGGTGAAAACTCAGTCCCTGAAGCGACAGTTCAGCAATCCATATTTTGAATTTCCTGTGAACGCCTTTCAAGTGTTGTCAAACTCTTTCATTTTAAAAATAGCAGCAGAGCGTATGAAATTTTCCAAGACTTTGTGAGAGTGCGAACTGTGCTGCTGAAAAGAGCATTCCAAACGTGTCACCCTTCTCTTGGACATCGCCAAGAGCTCAACACTTGACAGCTGGGGTGCTTTCCATTATACCAGACCGACCGCTCAGAGACCAGTGGCACTAACCAGGGGAAAATGGAACGACCTCGGAACGAAAAAGATCCAGCCAAATCGATTGATGGGTAATGTCATCCTCATTCTCTCGTGTTCTCTCTCTGACCATCATGGTGGACGAAGCATTGCTTCTTGTCGTTCTTGACGAATCTGAGAACTCGTGAAGTCTTACTTGACTTTTTAGTAGAAAGAGAAGACGACTTTCCAGTTTTGGGTGCAGCTTGTTGCTTTATGTGGAGGAATCTAAACAGAGTAGTTGGCTTTTTTGAAGCAATAGTTAACCCGTATTCCACTGGGGATTTCAAAGCCATTTCAGACTGGGGGGTCATTTGAACAGCTCTGCCAGGAAGTTATAAATGCGGGCCACATTCTGATGACCAATAGAGGGAGAGAACAAATTCCCTCCAAAAAACAGGTTCTTGCCTTCGTTTGGGTGATGCCAAATCAAGAATTGTCACGATCTGTAGCTGACAGGAGGATTGGGACGAAGTTGTACTATGTAGACCTACATGCGATGGCTCCATCTACGGGGAAAATGTTAACTGTCATCACAAGAATCTTCCCCCGCCAGTAAACGGCCAAAACACAGACCATCTTCGAGTATCTCTGATGACGAAGTAATGGCCGGCCTAAGCTTGTCGGAAGGCCTCACAGAGAAGATTGACCAAATCCTAATTAAGCTAAGCAAGCTTGACCTTTTGGAAAAAAAAGATTGACGACATAAATGCAGCATTGAAAAGCGTTCAGGACTCAGTTAAAGTGTTAGATAAGGATTTAACTGCAGTGAGGGAGAAACAGAAGAGTCTTGACAATGACATCGTTGAACTCAAGAAGAGTGCCAGAGACCAAGTGGGCGAACTTAACAAAGCCGTTTCCAGTGAAACTGAAAATCGAAAGAAAGAACTTAGCGATGTCCGAAAAGAGTCGTTGTATCTCAAGGCATGTAGCCGAAGAGAAAACTTAAAATTCAAAGGAATAGAGGAACAACTTCAACAAGAAAACGGCGAAGAGAAAGAGGATACAAAGGCAACGTTGGTGGACTTCATGGAAAACATCTTAGGAATTGATGATGCTCATGAGATAGAATTTCAGCGGGTTCACAGAATGGGAAGGAAATCAAAGGAAGGAGTCGCCGCAAGGCCTATAATTGCTCGTTTTTGAGATACTCCGACAGAGAAAGGGTCTTCAAATGTGGTCGAAAGCTGAAGGACACGGCCTTCAAAATGTATGAAGATAGTCCTAGAGATCTACAAAACTTAAGAAGACCACAGAATAAGATTCTTAAGGAGGCGAGGGGTGAGGGCAAGAGGGCATATTTCAGTAAATCGGAGCCTAACAAACTGTACATCAATGGTAAATGCGTAAAATTTAAAAAAAAAAACTCTTTTTGTGATTCAACTTTAGTTTAGCTTATGCAAATTATGAAGCTCTCAATGTTGGCGTTATAATTATTTACTATTCAATCAAACCCGTAGACACATCAATTGGTAGGTCCTGCTCTTGGTTTTTTTTGCAGTTGATTCTGGAGCGGGAAGCGAGAATGATGGCATTTGTTGTGTTAGTGTGTCTTTTGTGTAATAGTCCTTTAGGTGTTAATTTATTGTCTTTTAGAGTTAATGCTGCTATTCTGTATTCTATGTGTGCTGAACAAATTATTCTGGTACGCTTTGTTTGTCTGTTTTGTAATTATGTATGTAATTATGTGTGTAACTATGTTCCAAGCTTAATTCTCAGCTTCGATCATTGTCCCACGCTATCAAACTATCGTTAGCTAATTATGAAAGCCAGTAGTTGCTTAAGAGTTTTGTTTTGCTCGCTTACCAAGGATAACCTGTTTATTCAGGTTAAATCTATACAATAGGAGAGGTTAATTTTAAGATCATGTCGCTCAATGCTCAAGGCATTCGAGACCTCCACAAATGCAAATCCATTTTTACGTGGGTCGAGAAACAGAAAACGGACATAACGTTTATTCAAGAAATGTATAGTACACCAGAAATTATCACTGATTGGAAATGCCAGTGGCGCGGAGAGATGTTCTATAGTCACGGTTCGAATCATAGCAGGGGAGTGCTTATCCTCATTAACAAGCAGCTACAGTTCAAAGTAAAAAACACCGTAATAGACGATAATGGCTGATACATACTTCAGGTGTTAGGAGCAACAATCCAAGACTGTCCATTCCTTTTGCTTAATTTATACGCTCCTACAAAACTCAATGAACAAGCAGCTTTTTTTGAAGAAATCTTATCCATTATTCAAACTACTTACTTTGATACAGAAGGTAGAATCATCATTGGTGGAGATTTTACTGTTCACCTAGATGCTGCCCTTGATAATTCTGGAGGCAAAATTGAAACAAAGTCAACCGTTAAAAAAATTCAATGCAGTTTTCGATGCAAATTTGAACTCACGAGTCCAAAGCGGCTTGTTTTGCACACAAAGGAACCCATTTGAAACACATGCGCGTGCAGCCATGGATCGCAGAGCAACAATACGGTGATAGAAATAAATTAAAATAGTAAAATAAATTGTACTACTTGCTGCAAGTTTGTAGAATTTATTTTTAGGTTTTTCTTTTTGGTGAGCACTCTTCCTCTGATTCACTGTTATCATTAGCCTGTAAACAGCCAAAACCTCTTAAGGACGGTGCCTCCTTTTGTTACTGCGCATGACAGAGCACATAACAACTGTGCATAACAACTGCACATGTCAAAAGCGTGCGCCAAGGAAAACTGGGGACCACAATACAAAACCATAGCAACAATGGCAGACTTTTTAAAAATGTTGACACCGTGAAGTTTTTCACCTTAAATAAGAGTTTTTTTGCAAACTTAAAGGAGAACTGAAGTCAAAAATCAAGCATTTTTTTCCTTAAAGCTTAAGCCATAAATATTAATGTTTGAAACTTTTTTCCTGTGTACTGGCTTACTTTCGGTCTCAAAAAAATAGTTTTACTGCGAGTTTGGGCCATCAGCATTGTGGCGCAGAATGGGTGTGTCAGCGGTCATTTTGGTAGCCTATGACATAGCTTATGGGGAACGAATGCAAGAGTTACAAAGAGAAGTACTGATTTTACCCATGTAGAACTTGTACTTTGAGTGTACAGTAGTACAATTGCGACGGAAACGGTGGATAAATACCCATTCGGAATGTTATTCTCTTCTACTATCTCTACTGGATTCTTTCCACTTGTCCTGGAAGACGTATGTTACATTTTCACTGCGGATCAGTGACGCGCTTTCGATACTAAACACCCGCGCAAATTTTCGGAAAATATCATCTCTGTTTATTTAGAGTTTGCTTCTCTTTCTGAAAAAATACTAGGTTTTAAGTTAGTTATATCTAATTTAATGAATGATTTGTCTAAATTTATCGATAGACAAGTTGAAGTTT
Organism: Siderastrea siderea; assembly: GCA_964030785.1. Taxonomy (NCBI): domain Eukaryota; kingdom Metazoa; phylum Cnidaria; class Anthozoa; order Scleractinia; family Rhizangiidae; genus Siderastrea; species Siderastrea siderea. The sequence continues at coordinate 34,547,376 of OZ034967.1, forward strand.
ACGGGAAACTCGACGGCTGTAGTTAGTTCAGATCTAGTAAATAAACAATCACAGATGCTTTCCAGCGTCTATATTTTTGCCTTACAATTTTTTTTGTAGCCCACTCTACTGTATGTCATGTAGCCATTTATCCTTGCAAATTTATTTTTACTTTTGTAATAGTGGATTGCGGCTCAAACGTTATAACATTTAGCGCTCCGCTAATGGGTCATCAAATAACTGCAATAAAGCTTCAAATTATTTCTCTTTGTTTTGACATGTCATGTTCTCATTACACTGTGAATTACTGTCGTTATTTTTCAACTGAAGACGGTAGAAATTTGCGTTCTTGCATTAGGTACTTGAACTGGTAGGCTGAAATAACTGATTCGTTTATAAATAAAACTACAATATGTATCTTGCCTTTGGCACACTCGCAGACTATTAATATGTATCGGTTGATTGCTTTGCCACACCACTTTCCTCCGTTAAGTTTGTTTCAAAATATCTTCACTGACAATCGACACTGGAGTGATTCGCCAGTTTATTCTGCCCAGCACCAAGTTCTTAATGCCATTTTCTCGAAAAGCTGGAAGCCAGGGGAAAATATTGCAATAACAGTAAGAAATACCAGACCACGAAATTCAATACGCAATAAGCGCTGTTGTATGACCTTGGTGTGAAAACAATGGATCTGCTGGGCTAGAGATTATTTTTTGCCACACAGGAACGGTACAGAAGCTGGAATTCTTAACTTAGCACGCTCGGCTATATTTATACTGCTGCATGGAGGAGAAAAATTTGAATGCGAACATGAACATGTCGTCCGAGCTGTTAGTGTTACACACAACATAGCGGGGCATATCACCCAGTCTGAAGTCTGCATTTTGTACTGACCGGCCGTGGAGCGATAATTTCATCGACTCTAAATCCAACTCATTCACTAACAAAATAATAGAAATACCAAACGAATGGAGACAAACCTGATAGATCGCACTTTTAATTTAGCTCCTTCACTTCTTGATAAAATAATTCTCGGCAGTGAACATGACGAACATAGCATGAAGTACTGAAATCCTTGCTTATTCAGGGCTCCAGATTTCTCAATACTTGGGTCACAGACATCTTCTTACGAGCCATTTGTTTTTTCAAAAGAACAATAAATTATTGCAAACTGAAATGGCTGTACACAATTCATACTGGAAAACAATATGCAAAATAACACAGCCTTAGCTTTGTAGCGGCTGGTAGTATTCTTTGGACAAATGCTGCAATCCTCCCCATAACCTACGTCACAACACGCCGCTGACATCTGTTGCGAGCCCACAATGACAAAGCCCGAAAAGTGGGAAAATCCCAATTTCAAACCCAATTTTTTCGTGAATAGCAACTCGCGAGTTAAAATCATTACCAAAACTTGATTTTATATGTCCAAGACTTCCAAAGGAAACAATAAAAACAAGGTTGATTTTTGGACTTCAGTTCTCCTTTAAGTTTCAGACTTCTGCAAAGCCTTCGTCTGTTTTCGGGACAAATTATATCTTTTGTACACCGAGGTTATTTTTCTGAACACCAGGTGAAAACGTGTCTAAAAAACACCAGTCCGTGAAAATGCAGCGAGATTCTTACATTCCTGGAGTACACCTCGTCATCTTGCCTTTACATTCTTCCCCTGACTGGGTACTCTTACACAGGAGCAGGTGTGGTGACCAGAACTTTCCCTCCACGTTGTCTAAAAGCAACACAGTGCGCAATCACTGCATTTTCGCGGACTGGAGTTTTTGAGAGACGTTATCATCTGGTGTTCTGAAAAATAACCTCGGTGTGCAAAAGATAAAATTTGTCTCGACAACAGATGAAGGCTTTGCAGAGGTCTGAAACTTAAGTTTTCAACAAAACTCTTATCGAAGGTGACAATCTTCGCGGTGTCAAAATTTTTAAAAAGACCGCCATCTTGTTGCTATGTTGTTGCTATGGTTTGTCTTGTCGTCACCAGTTTTCCTTAGCGTGCGCTTTTGACATGCGCAGTTGTTATTCAGCTCTGTCACTGCGCATACGTTCTGTGCATCTCAGGATATCCGGGTTTCTTAAGGAATTTGCCCACTAATACAATACATTTTTGTGTGGTTTATGACTACATGGAAAAGGCAGATCTTAGCAAGGGCTATTAGAATCCAAACAGAAAATTGGGGGTAACCAAGCATTTTTCAGAGATAATTGAGCTTAAACTTGGAAAGAAATTGACATACATTCTTTGTATTTTAACGCCTTTTTAGAATTATGGTTACTAAATTATCTCTGAAAAATGCATGGTTACCCACATTTTTCGTTTTAGATTCCGATAACCCCTGATAAGATCTGCTTTTCCCCATAGTCATAACCTTTGCAAAAATACCGCTGTATTAGGAGGCACCGTCCTTAAGTTGTCCTCAAATCTTCCATCTGTAAGCACTTTGCAGTTAGTGGAAATTCCCTTTTTGTGAACTGGGGTATTCAGGCCACCGCTTGAGAGATTGAAGCGGTAACAAAACCATGAAATTTACACTTTTCCTGTAATCAGGAAAGTTTACTTGTGAATTACAGCCTCTGAATTTTCTTGAAGTTACAAGTAAGTACAGGCGAAAGGTAGTACGAATAAGGGAAGGCATTTTGTATCACACGATTTGAGGGGCCAAATTGGTTGTCCAATTAATTTGTTTTATCAGTCCAACTGCGATGAAATAATTCTTCATAATTCTTTGCCATACCACCTCTTCGAGGATACTGGTCATAATGTCATAATGTGTTTATTATTTTGCTCCCCTTCTGTTTTTTTTTTGTTACAAATAATATGTTCTCATCACTTTAGATCTGTATTCAAGTTAAATGCATCACTTGTTTTTTTTTTTTTGCTTTTTATTCACACGTTGAAAATGTGTTTTGAGGCTTTAATCTCCGTACGCGTTTGTAACCATTACTTCGTTTATTTTCTTTACACTAGCCATGCAGTCTTCAATGTACCAGTGACCTGTGGAGGTGGTCACTCCTTCTGTCGGGAGTGTATTCAAAATTGGCAGAGGGCTCACAACACTTGCCCTGTTGATCGAGGGACAATCTCAAGACCCCTTGTGAGGAACCTTGCAGTGGAAGGTGTGATAAGAAAGAAGATTATAAAGTGCCTGTCTATAGCTTCAGCACCTGGATGTAGCTGGACTGGTGCAGTGGCAGAGTTGGAAGGACATATCAGAGATTGCCCTATGGAGGTGCTGGGTATGCCCCTTTCAATCCAGAGGATGCATTGTCCGTACCTACAAGGGTGAGTTGGATGGCCACATTCCTGTTTGCCCTTTTAGGACAGAGAGATGTCACTCTTGTGGACTGGACATTCCAGCCAATGATTTGCATGTCCATGCTGAAGCATGTTTCGAGGGGAACGTACCATGCACCAATGGTTGTGGAGGTGATGCTGAAGAATGGTTATTTCAACTTAACACTAAGGTCATTGCGTTTTTTTTTGTTATTGTTATATATGTGTTTATGCTTTATATTGCGGCCCAATTCCGCGCTTGGGGAAACATGGAAATTGATGATGATGATGATGCTTTATATTGGGAATGTTGACAACAGCATGACCTTGAATTATCTTTAACTTACATGTATTAGTCAAAATCTTTCTGGTTAAATTGTTTCTAAGTTTCTAAAATAAAGATTGCTTGGTGCTCTCCAACCTGCTCATTTTAAAAAGTTCGGTTAAAATGTTTTTAGACATCTAATTTCTGGCATTTCTAATTTCTATCTGGCATTACCTTTGTTCTTTTTTACAACTCTAATTTTTAATGGTTTCTGTTTGTCTTTTCTTTCTGTCTTTCATTTGCCCATTGCGAGTGGCTGGTAGAAGTGCACCATTTCTTTTTTCAACCCTACTTTTTAGCAGCCTTTTCCTACAGTAGCGGCCAATACTAGTCTTGATCTCATTCTCTGTGGATTTTGGTCACTGCTAACTACTCATTTTGAGATGGGATGAATAACACTCCCGGCTGTAGCCCCTTCCTCAGCTGTACCCCCACCCTCAGCTTTATCCCGACCCTCAGCTGTAGCCCCACCCCCAGCTGTACTCCCACCCTCACCTTTACTCCCTCCCTCAGCTGCATCCTAACCCTCTGCTGTACCTCGTCCTACTCCCACACCTCGACCCTCAATTGTATCTCGAACCCTCTAACCCAGGTCGTCGCGTTTCACGTGCACATTTGGGATCTGGTCATCCTGCTTCTAGGCCATTCTCATTCTCAGCTGCACCCCACCTGCATCCTCATCCTCAGCTGCACCGCCATGCCCTTCCTCGTCCTTCAGCTGCACCCCCACCCCCCTTCCTCCTCCTCAGCTGCACCCCCATCCCCTTACTCTTCCTCAGCTGCACAAACACCCCCTTCTTCGTCCTCAGCTGCAACCCCACCCCCTCCCTCGTCATCAGCTTCACCCCCATGCCCAGCTTCTGCTCCTTCTGTCTCGGCTGCATCAACAGATGATAATGTACCACATGATGATTCATCAGATGATGAAAGTCTAATGGCTGATATGGGTCGGCAGTGGAGGGCAACACTACCTGCAAAAGGTTTGTTCAAGTCACTTTGTGCAAACTTTATGGGCAAATTCTGTGTCTAATGTTTGTTTTATTAATGTATGTGCTCTTGCGTACTCATAGACCTCAGCCCATTGCTATCACGTGCATTGTTAGTTTTTGTTTTTGAATGTTGGGACCAACATACAAGAACATAGGATATCTGATAAATCGAGCCATCAGGGAAACTCTAGTGAAACAGTTTTAGATATTAAGTTATGGGTGCTTCACAATTGAGTCAGTAAGAGGTTCGAGTTATGGTAGAATTAGAATTTGTTGACATCCTACAAGTGTAAGGGGGTAGGGACTGTGTCTCATGACAATGTTAAATAGTCAAACTCTCGTATTTTCTTACTTTTTAGTAGCCTCATGACCCTTTTAGCAACTACACTAGTGAGTGCATTTTAGTGTAACCAATGACCAGTTCACTCTCATCCCGTGCCTGCATTTCATTTTCCAGACCAATTTTTCATCCATAGCAGATGTGAATAATGATACCATTACAGCTACCAGTGGAGAAACTGAAGGTATTTAATGTTTATTCATGACTTTATGTGTATATTTTAATAATTTATTGCACTTGAAATTTTACTGTGGGACTCTTCGCTAATCTCCTCACAAGAGAAACCAACCCTCTAGGAATGGGGTGATCTAGGCATGTCATTTGGCCTCGTCCTGTCTTTTTAAATATCAGGTTCAAGATTGACCGCTCACATAGTATACATTAGATTAGATTATTATGAACATGGTGCTATTAAAAATAAGGTCTGGAATAATTCCTGACAATCGTTTTTGTTTAGTCATAATTATTATATTTTTACCTGGGCTTCGGAGGGCACCAGTAACAATGGAGGTTTATAGTTTAAACGTGAAAGGCAACAAATCGGGTTTGCCTGCCATCATCAGTATTTAATGGGACATGGATCGATACCTGGATTGTGCTTTTATTGACAGAGAGAAAAGGAACAAACGATAACTCATGTATGATATGAGTACATTGTAGTGTTTAACCTATAAATCATATCTTATGATTAATTACTAGGTACATTACGTGTTCCTGACTGGAGGGTGTTGCAGGAACTTTTAGGACAACAGGGTGAGTATTATGTAAACCACAGCATGGACTGTACAAAGACGAAATGACGTAAAAGTATGCAGAATATTAAAAAAAGACAATTTCAAATGGGAAGATAAATATTAATACAAAAAGTGTGTATGTTTCTTGCATTTATCAGGCCCCATGCCAGTTGTTCAAAATGTATAGCACTATCCACCGAATAAATCTCTATCCAGTGGATAACGCAATTGGTTTCCCTAACACTTATCCACTGGATAGTGATTTATCCGTTAGATAGCGCTATCCAACTTTTGAACAACTGGGGCCAGATGATAAAACTGTTGTTGGTCCTGATTATATTTTTCTGGGTGTACACACAACATTTATGTTATCTAATTTTTTGACCATGGCACGTGGTACTCAAACATGAATACTCTCGTTCATTGTTTGTAACTAGGTGGAACATACAGGCTACAAGCACAGTCATGTGATATAAGCATAAATAGAGGCAATGAGCCTAACACTGTATTAAAAAAAATCAGGCTTTTGTACAGTTATGTCTATGTCATGGTGAGTATAAGTTCACCTTTTACTCGACTGGATGTGAATCTCTTCAGGGTAGAAAACTTGATGTTGTTTTATTCTGTTAACTTTGTTTTGTTTGTTATTCAAAAAAATAGGCCAGTCTGTATCAACCAGCCCTCTACAATCATCAGTAGAGATAGCCTGTTCTCCGGGCCTGCCGATCAATCATCCCTGCAGCTTTAATGTTGTAAGTTTTTTTGTTGTCTTGTGAGTTTGAAGCATTCTTACATATTGGTTAATGGAGTGTAAAATGCTCAAAGTTAAAGTGCACCTAACCCCAAAATATTTTTTACGCTAATATAAATCTTTGCACCTATTTTAAAAACATTTCGCCATTATTTGCAGTTTTTGACTTTTTTATGGGCTTCAAAACTTACGACAAACTAAGCACCATTTGTCGCACGACCGAGTTAGAAGGGGCATGGGTCTATTCTTGATTTGACGTCACAAACTGCTTTGCATGCATATTTACAAAGACTTAAGGAGATGCAAATCAGTTTATGATGTCAAATCCAGAATAGACCCATGCCCTCACTAGCTCGGTCGTGTACCAGATGATGGCTAGATTTCGTAACTTTTACAGCCTATAAAAAGTCAAGACTGAGGGGGATTTCATAAAAAAAAGGCGTAATGCTTTTCGAACAGGTGCAAAGAGTTATTTTAGCGAAAAAAATATTTTGGGGTTGGGTGCACTTTAAAAGCAGACCCAAAAAACTAATGTGCAGAGTAAAGAAGATATTTTTCTTGGTGGTAATCTATTGATATTTTTTGCGTGCATGTTTTCAGCTTCTGAATATGGCTTGCTTGGAAGGGATTTGTGGAGGCCAGCAGTAGTTTGCATTTGCAACGAGAGGCAATGGCACATATGGAGGTGAACAGACATATAATCCTATAAGTACACCATAAAATATAATTTTTGACATCTAGGAAGTGCAGTTTATTAAAAGTTAGTCATCAAATGGACATGTTCTGTAGTATTTATAAAAGTCTCTGATTATACGCTGTTAATTTAATGAACACAAACCAGTAGGTCTTTACGAGTAATCATTCTTCACTAACAGTGCAAGGCCATGTATTTTCATTTGTTCTAGACTTCTCCGGGAGAACAAAGATGTGAGAAAGGTGGTGACTGAACACTTTTTGTTTTGGCTGCAATCTGGAGATGGAGAAGGAAAAATTGGTATGTAATTGAAAGCAAGAGTTAAGAATAAATAATATTTGGAGGTTATATACCAGTTATTAGTGGCCACTCTTTGGGAAGACAAAAGTCAGGCCTCTTGTCAGAAGATTCATAGTAAGTAAATAAAATTAGCAGTGTAACAGGTATTACAGAAAGCTGTAGAAAGCAGTTGAGATGTGTTGGACCATCCTTTCACTCATTTCAGCTGAGTACAATGCTAATTTAAATCTAATTAAACAATAGAGTTCTTGTGTCGACGGCACTGTCGTGTGATAGGTTGCCCCAGGAAATTTGATGTTCACAACAAATATGAAGTTTGAACTAGGGTTAGATACCTTATGCTCGAAAATTTGAGCATTATGCGTTTGAGTTCACCCTTAAAACGACAGCATTATGCCTAAAATTATGCTCGAGAAGTGGCATTATGCTCGACTGATCTTCGTTATATTTGATGCCTTTTTCCATCCCTGCAGACAAAGAATATGTCCATAAGTCAGAAACACAACATTGTATTGCATCGATTACAACTTTGCAAGCAGTAAACAACAAATAATGCCCAAAAGCATTCAAAATGTCTTATTTCAATGGAACTCTCTCATGATCATCAGCCTGGCATAATGCGCAACAGTGCAACCAGGCCTTGAAAGTAGCAACCAAGCCTTTGTATATGTTAAATCCTTACTAAAAGTACTTGAAAACGAAAATTTCTCATTACAGTCATGGAGATATTAATATTATTAATATTATTGTCAATGAAATCCAGGATATACCGATATCAGGTAATTTTATGGTTTCATTTGACGTTGAAAGCTTATTTACGAATATACCCCTAGATGAATGCATTGATCTAGCAGTTAAGTACGTTAAGGAGGCGAATAGTGATATCAAGCTCAGTACTGCCGAGCTTAGAACCCTTTTTTGCTTTGCCACAGCGCAAATGCATTTTTTGTTCAAAGGATACTTTTATGACCAGGTAGCTGGGGTATCTATGGGCTCGCCCCTTGCCCCTGTTTTGGCTAACCTTTTCGTGGGGCATAATGAGAATACATGGTTGGAGAACTGTAAGGATTCAAGGATTTTGTTCTATCAACGATATGTCGATGACACTTTTTGGGTATTTGAGACAGAGCAAGACGCTGTTTCATTTTACAACTACATAAATTCTCAACACCCTAACATATGTTTTACTATGGAGAAAGAGGTAGATCATAAATTAGCATTCCTAGATGTCTTAGTTCATAACAATCCTCTTGATCTCCAGACTTCAGTTTTCCGTAAGAAAACGTTCACAGGACTCCTTACAAACTATTTTAGTTTTACCACATTCTCTTACGAAATTGGTCTTGTGAGAACACTGGTTGACAGGGTCTACAAAATCAACAATTCCTGGTTGGGCTTTCATGATGATATTAAGAACCTCACTCTCGTCCTACGTAAAAACCTTTTCCCTGTTAATAGAGAAGGTTGTCAGTCAATATGTTAGTAGAGCTCAAGTCCGCCCATCAAATAGCTCTCGGGTTCAATGACCCGTTTCACCTTATTATTTTAAGTTACCTTATGTAGGATCCTTTACTGCAGCAGCACAGAAGAGATTGCGTAAACTTGTCAAACGTTATTGTACTAACATTGAAATTAAGTTAGTTTTTTTGTCTGTTAAAGTCAGTAGCATGTTCAGTGTGAAGGATCCTGTGCCTCTTGATCTCGGTTCGTGCATTGTCTACAAATTTTCTTGTGCAGGATGTAATGCCTGTGACATCAGTGAAACTAGCCATCATCTTTCAACGCGCAATCGTGAGTATCTGAGTAGGGACAGGAACTCACATATTTTCCAACATCTGCAACAATCTGAGGCATGCCGTAGGCTTTGTTCTAAGAACTGCTTTTCTATTGTAGATTCCGCACCCAATAGACTGCAGCTAATTTTAAAAGAGGCCGTCCACATCCGCTGGCATGCTGACTTAACTCTTTCGTTCTAATATTATATTTTTCTTATACATTAGTGTCATGTTATTTAATTTTATTTATTTACATATTTTTGTGTAATACTGTAATTTACTTTAATTTATACTGTTTTCTTTGCCATGTATTTAGACTCGCGCACACAGCAGTTGTTCTATGTCTCGCGCATTTAAATGTTGTATGTTAACTTTGAAATGTATCACGTTGGAAATGTTACGTCATTGCTTGTACAAATTCAAACCACAATTGTAAGCGAACTCACAACTGATGATGATCGTTGAACGATCGAAACATGTCTTGTGTCAAACTGAAAGTAGTTGTTCATTTCTTTTTAAATATTATTATTTTGTTTATGCTGAAGAAATGCTCATTGTGCCAGCATTACGCTCGATGCTCCAACTTTTCACTATAGCATTATGCCCAAAATTATGCTGGCATAATGTATCTAACCCTAGTTTGAACATCAAATTTCCGAGGGAACCTATCACACGTAGGGCCTGAGACAGAAGGACTCTATTGTTTTCATTGTACTATGCTAAATTTTGAGCGAAAATTGCCCAAAACAGGCATGCGCTGATAGGAGCCCGCTGAGGAGAGACACTAACGTATCACGCGATTGATTTCATCCAATGGGAGCATGCCAAAATTTAGCGTTGTACTATAACTGTTGTCAGTTCAATTGTCAAGTACAAATTAATACTGTCAATTATAAGAAACCACTCATTTTGATGGCATGATGGTGGCTGTGACCTGCTGTTGAACAGCTGCAAGTTTTGTGTACAGTGTTGTACCAACCAGATTCATAAATTGACACTGACTGCACTGCAAAATTAACAGAATTTTCAAATGGAACCTTGAACAATTTGCTTCAACTTTTATAGCGAGACTGTAGTGTCTGCTGACATAGCCAGTAGTAAATGCTGTACTATACAACAGCATGGCATTACACATGGACTATCTAGTAGTTATGAATAGGGCCTTAATGCTATCGAGCAATGCAGTCAAATGTTCGAAAGTGCTAACTACAAACAAAGCCATAACGATGTAGGCCTAGCTACAATGAAGCTATTGATTTTAGTGACCTTGAAAGGTTCACTGAGAATGAGTGTCACGTTCCATTAACAATATTTTACTGATCTACCTGTAAAATCTCATTTGATTTCTCATTAGCCTTGGCTGAACTAAATTGCACCATTGGTATGCTTGCTGTTGTCTTCAGTGTGGGTGGCAGAAGGGAGGATCTGGGGAACATGTCAGGTAATTAAAAAGTTCTCCTTACAAACATGTTGTTTTATAAACAGTCCTCCTTGCGGCGATGTATGACGAACTTAGTGTAATGTTAAGAGACATCAGTCCTGAACATGTATGGACCCTCTCTACGACAAACAACAAACACAGACTTGTTCAAGTCATTTCTGACATCCTTGGGCAATTCTTCTGAAGGTTTCCAAAAGCTTCAACAACAGAAAAAAACAACAACATCAACATCAACATCAACAATAAAATTATTACATATTATTTCCAAATTGGATGTGTCTTTTGGTCCATTTTCATTTCTATGTTTTATGTTACCCATATTTTATTTTTAATTTATTTGTTTACAATGAGCGTTTCTGATAGACACTGAAACGACTAGCAGCTATGTGCATAATTTAATTTAATTATGAGCATTGTAGTGCCAGTCCAGCGTTACATGCAAGCACTGTTTTAAGTATATTATCAGGATGAGATAAGATTGGGCGAATTTCCTAGCTATGTTATATTTCTTGCATTTTGTATTTATATAGAAAGAAAGCTGTATGTGCAGCAGCCATCAAGAAATGGCCAGGAAACTCCTTGCCAAATTTTAAAGAGTGCCACAAGCTTAAAAGAACTTTCAGCTCTTGTGGATGAGCTTGAAGATGACTGCAGTTATCCCCCAGTGGGATTTTACAAACCTCAAATTCGTGTGCATATCCTGGATGTCCTGAATGAGCGAAGGAGAAACATCAGGAAAGGGCACAACTAGACTAAGGTACAACTAGACCACTAAGACTTTGTTTCATACTGAATGTAAAAATAATATATAGATTTAGGCAGGCCTAAAAGTGGAACTCCATATCTCTACCTGGATTTTGGAAAACGATACCGCCCAGTCGAGGTGTCTGAGCCGGTGTGTCGCGCGCGCTTTTTTGCCAAAAACGGCAATATAAAAATTATGAGTGTCAGAAGTCCTTTTTTTCTTCTATACTCTTTCCCTTCCCTTCTGTTTTCTTTCCCGTGTGATTTCGAGGCTGTTCGGAGTCATAAACCGTCGGTTTCGGTGTCGTTCCGGTGAAAGCGGGCAAATCTTCAGGAGCCACCTTTTCAAGAATCCAGGTATACATATATATATATATATATATATATTGCTTTTACTTATCGATTTCGGACAACACTCTATTTCAAGTCGTTTTATTAAAAGGAAAAAACATTGTATCCCCTCCGAAACCGGGTAACTTGCATAGCAGGCAGACACGAAAACCACTAAGCCACGCTACCTAACACTACAGGATAAGTTACTTTTGCTACTTTATGATTTCTTTTCCCCTTACAAGATGTGATGATTTCCCCGCAGGCGACTTTTCGCCTTTCCCCAAAACGTCAAGTTTAAGACTTCAACACCGTCAAACAATCGTTGTCCTAAATGTCCTTAATAACCTTAAGCCTTTAAAGAAACCTCTTTTATAAAGGGGATGATTTCCCGCCAAAAAGCACAGCGCGCTTTCCCACCAAGAAAATAAGGCTTCTCCTGTCCCGTCCGGTTATGTCGTAAAAAATGGCGGGAAAGCGCGTATAGAGGCCTTCGTGTTGCCAGTTGCCAGTTGGAGGTTGTCATCAAAGAAAGAGGTGAGTGGACGTTTCCTCTGTTAAAATATCTTTTAATTATTTTCTCAACTAAAAATGGAAAGGTTTCACCATAATTATTTTAAGACTGTTGTTATGAATATCTTATTCCTTAGAACTAAACGCCGTTTGTACGTTTTAACCATTTTTTTTTCATAGGCATAAAACAATTAACCAAGCTTTAATACAGAGAGGTAAGAAACCAAAACTTAAGCTAAGTTTTTTTTATGTCTTCTTCTTCCTTCTTCTTTGGATAACTCACCGAGAGAATCGTCATTCAGTTTCGTTGGATAATTTTTTCTTAACGTTGATATTTGAAACATTTTCAAAACAATTTCTAGCAAAACAATGGCAAGGAGACGGTCGGTGGAGGACTCTCCCCTGTGAGACCCGGTATCCTGTGCATCCTATCACTGGGAGTCTTTTGTTTGGTTTACCTATTTCATACTGGCTTAAACTGTACTCAACGGAAATAGGTGTGTTAACAATTGCTCTTGGAAGCGAAATCCTAACGAAATATTTTTTGCCACCGATAGATTAATGACGACGACGAAATTTCGTCACAGGGTAAGAAAGACATTTTTGGGCTGTCACGATCTTTTCTTATTTCCATGGTTTTCATCCATTTCGAGCATAAACTGCAGAGAATCTACTTTTACACGGAATTTTTTCTTAGTTTTGTACACAGCCAGTTTCCGGTTTGGCACCGAAGGTGATGACCCACCGAGCGAGTATTGTGATGCACATGCTGTCATTTTATATTATCGTTCATTCAAATTTTATATTCTTTTGTCTTCGCGTATGCCAACTACTAAATGATAATTACAAAGGAAAATCTACCCCCCTCTCTCCCCCCCCCCCGTCCCCTTGGCTTTTACTTTTTTTACTTCCATGGTTTCCTACCTTTTTGGGCATACACTGCAGAGATTGATATACTTTAACGCAAAATTCTCCTTTATTTTTGTACACAGGTGATTGGAGGAGGGGTGGGCGTGACCGTGGGCATAGGGATACCCCACCAAGTGAGTATATTAATGTACGTGCTGTGATTCGAAATCAATCTTGATTCAAATATTTTTTTTTTCTTTTCTCTTCCTTCGCATATGCTAACTATTAACTGATAACTACAAAAGAAAATCCTCCCTTCTCTCTCTTGCACTCCCTCTCCCCCCTCTCTCCCTCTTCCTTTCACACCCCCCATAATAAGCTCAATTATGCACACATTTTTATTGGTTCTCACTTATGTTCTATCACAGGACAGACGCATAGATTACTTCATCATTTGTATATTTTGTTTCTTTCCATGTTGCCGTGTGTTACTGTCCAGTATAAATAGATTACAGAAGACGCCAAAATGTGGTAAGAGCATCAATGACACACTCGGTGCCACATTTTTGTTCTTACCACATTTTGACATCATGTGTGATATATTATTGAACAGATGCACAGCAACTTGGAATCTATTTGTTTCATATATATATGTATATATACCCGTTTTCCAAAAAAGTGCGACTTGAAGAAATATATATACATTCACTGTATGTCTTTTGTTTTCATATTTCATCGTTGTTTTCGCGATGTAATTACAAAAGATAAATATATGTATATATATTTTTCAAGACGCAATTTTTTTCTACTGCAGATTTCGTTTCGCTAACCTTTCATAGAATCTCACAATTACCACTGTTATATTACAGAAACACGTAAAAGACAAGCAAAACGAAAGAACTTACGTAAGTGCATATCTGATTACATATATATATATAACATTTCTCGATTCAGCTAGGTTTCACAGGAAAAAATTCTGAGATTCCAAAACTGGATAAGCATTGGAAAATCCTTGGGAAAATATTGGAAAATTATTGGAAATTTAGTTGGAGAACCAACTTTGGAAAAAGAGATACACTTACCAATATTGGAAAGTCATTTAATCGTCTTCCAAGGTTGGAAGTCCATTTTAATTAACCAAGGTTGGTAAATGTAATAAAAGTCCAACATTGGAAACAGCATTGCCAAGGTTGGTAAATTACATGAAAGTCCAACATTGGAAACAGAGTTTCCAAGGTTGGAAACTCAGTAGTTTAAATATCCAACATTGAAAGCAGTATTGCCAACATTGGTAAATGTACTAAATATCCAACATTGAAAACATCGTTACCAAGGTTGGTAAATGAAATGAAATTCCAACATTGGAAGCAATGTTTCCAAGATTGGTAACTCAGTATTTAAAATATCCAACACTGAAAGCTGCTCTACCAAAGTTGGTTAATGTAATAAATGCCCACCAATGCAAAAAGACAAAACACATCAACATTGTTTATTACTTCATACTGTTGAGTGTTCAACACTGGGAACAGCCAAGACAAGTTTTTTTTTAAGTATGCCAATCTGTTTACAGCCCAGACCTGCAATAATAATTTGAACTAAAAAAAATTAACAATGACCACTGTCCCAACTTCAAAGAAAGCAGTCAAGTTTTGAAATCATAACATTGCCATCAGAACAAATTATCATTGTCAGCAAAGCAGCTAGCTCTTGTTATTGTCCTGCTGATCAGAATAATCAGACAGTGACGACAGTTCATCTGTGTTGTCGACAGACATGGTAGAACTTGACGATGAAAGATCTGAATTGTTTGGTCTGGCTAATTGCAGCTCCAGTTCTCGTTCAACCACTATTTCATCCCTTGACAAGGATTTGTAGTTGGCACCATCGGTAACACGAACCATCTTCTTCTTTACAAGTTCAGTGGCAATTTTCTTTGCCATTTCACATTTTCCATTGCCTCGATGCTTGATGCTGAGCTCTTTAGCCGCTGGAATCAAGTGCTTTTTGACACTTAAATTTCTGAACGTCGGCACTTTGAAGAATGTTGCACACATGATTTGTGCACTGTAGTCAGATATCAGGGATATGTCCTTAATGCCTTCACTGCAGGTTTCGCAAGAAAGAAAAACTAACAAGTCATTGAGAAGTAACGGTGTGATTAGATAGCATAATGTTCAAATTTGCTACAAACAACTTTTTAAAAGTACAGTAATAATAATTACTGTAATAGTTACCATTACTTGTAATAGCCCTTTCTTCAAAATGTTTTGTTTTGAAATATCTAAAAATGTTAAATGAAATGAGAAAAAGACGGTTCATAAATATAGATTCGCCATACCGAATTTAACAAAAAATGACCGTACCCTTATGTACTTACCAATGCTCTGGCTTAAATCTGTTGCTTGACTTGAAGTGATGGCCCTCTTTGCAGGTGTCCTTGACTTCTGCTTAAAAAAAAGCCTGCATTAGTTCCATCCCCAGATTGCTAACCCCCTCTACAAGATAGAGAAATTGTACCTCAAAATCATAGCCATCACTTAGTTTCCTGGTCTTTTCATTTACCCACTGAAGTATGTGGTTTCTGATTGCACCTGAAACAATCACACAAGAAAGATGGCCATTAAAGAAAGCAAACACACCAACTGACAAAGCTTAAACATTTACTTAGAGGACACTGTGCAAATTGCTATGTTAGATTCATATCATCTCACTGGTATGCACATTATAAACCTCTATTTCTAGGCCCTGGCAAAATGAAGTCAAAATTTGTTGCAAGTTGAAAAAGTGACGCAACCTGCATTGAAATGGCTTTTTGGCAACTCTACAGAGTCTGTTTTTTTTTTTGCGGCCCAATTCCCCACTTGGGGAAACACGGAAATTGATGATGACAGAGTCTGTTTTGCCACCCAACACAAGTTTGCGTACGCAAGTTGCCATTTCCACAACTTCATTTGGCCAGGGCTTAATAAAAAACCTTAACTTACTTTGCCCAAAGCCAATTTGTTTCACTGTACACAGAGGCTCTAAGGTAGACACCATTTCTGAAAGAATTAAGCTGTTTACATTGTTACTGCGGAAATACACTTTATTGTTTCCAGGCCACCTCTTGGAGCATTCCTTTCTAATAAGCTTGATCCTGCAATTTAAAATTAAAAAATACATATAGAGTACATAGGTGGCGCGATATAGGGACGGGGTTTTCTTGTAGGGCTGCTTGTAGGGCCCCACAGGCCCTACAAGATTGCTGGAAGTACTTGAAGATAGAGTTGCTGTGGCTCATCTAGATATTCGGGCAGTAGATGAAAGATTGCTGGTAGTACTTAAAGATATAGTTGCTAAAAGTATCAGGCAACGATAATGACTTTACAAGTCCTACAAACCCTACAAGTCCTACAAGCCCTACATGTCCTACAAGCCCTACATGTCCTACAAGCCCTACATGTCCTAGAAGCCCTACATGTCCTACATGTCCTACAAGCCCAACAAGTCCTACAAGCCCTACATGTCCTACATGTCCTGCAAGCCCAACAAGTCCTACATGTCCTACAAGCCCAACAAGTCCTACATGTCCTACAAGCCCTACAAGTCCTACATGTCCTACAAGCCCTACATGTCCTACATATCCTACAAGCCCAACAAGTCCTACATGTCCTACAAGTCCAACAAGTCCTACATGTCCTACAAGCCCTACAAGCCCAACAAGTCCTACAAGTCCTATATGTCCTACAAGCCCTACATGCCCTACAAGCCCAACAAGCCCTACATGTCCTATAAACCTTACAAGGCCAACATGTACCCCTTGTGAAAGGAAAGTTGGAATCATTGTAAACTTGCCCTAAGGCGAATTTTTTAGTGGTCTACTTCCACCTACATAACATTTGCTCAATTTTTAACAAGTTAATAAGGAGGTTGTAGAGCTTATATATTTTCCTCCTTTAGAATGTGCAGAGCCTGCCTTTTTGTTTGTTTCCTATTTCACCTTATCAATGAAACGGAAAATAAAAATGTCTGTACTGTTTTTCGATCAGGCCTCTGGGATTGGTGTTCGATGCTTCCACTATGCTTTCCCTTCACTAAATGTTTAATTAATGCTGTTGATTGTAGGACACTAATGTCGTTCATGTACGATTGAATCTATAGCAAACAAATGGAAACAATTTAGCATTCTGCGTATTGTAAACTCGTTAAAAACAAAAGTTATGCAAAAAACAGGTTCTGGAGATCAACAAATCACACCGCAAACTAGAGAACTGAATTGCGTTCTAAGTCGAACCACTTATAGAAGAATTTCGAAAGTGGTCCCGCTCATAAGTTTTTCCAAGGTACTTACTTCATTAGTCCTCTCTCAAACCTTGACTTGACGCTGTTGTACTGAATGTTCTTGGCTTTTAACTTTAGAAGCGTGCTGTCTACTTTTTTCAGGGCGAAGAGTTATGAGTCTGTCTTGTACTGATTAGATGGAATCTTCTACCATACTATCGGTAAACGTTTAAAGCCCAGGCCAATGCAAACTCTCGCTCTCGTTTGGCATGGAACTCTCATGCACTCTCATCGACTCTCATGCGCTCTCGTCAACTTTGAACGTGCTCAAATTTTTCATGAGAGTCTATGAGAGTTTGACGGACTCTCGTTCTCGTTTGGCCCGAGTTGATGATAGTCGATGAGAGTTGACGAAAACTCTCATGAGAGTTAACTCTCATCCTCGTTTGGGCCGGGCTTAAAAGCTGCTTGAACCGTTGAAAAAAGATTGCGCTGTGTCAACCACGATGTTGAAAAGTCTTGTACTCATCCTCTTCCCCAGGGCCATGCGTGCTTTATAAAGGACATGACGTAATGGCCCTGGTTACGGTAAAAAAAATGTTTTTTTGAATGGCTGATAAAAACAGCATGTTTAATTTCGTAAAAAACGAAACGCAATTGAGGACGTTGAAGATGAAACGGGCAAGTTTGAAACTTCTACTTGGAAAAGACCGAACAACACCGGAAGTTTGTTTGAAAATAGTATTTACGAAAAGACGTTTGTTTATGAATAAATGACAACTACATTGTGCATCTCTTGTAAGATGTAACTGTGTTGTACTTTTTAATATTGCATGAAAAAAATTGCAAACATTTGCACTATCAACTAAGCTTATACAAAATAGAGTTCATGAATACAGGAGGACTTCCAATGTGATATTTCTTACTGCTGTTCGATAGAATGATAGCATTTCTATTGCTACATGATTATGCGTTATTGTTAAGTTATAAACTGCGTGACCTTCCTCACTTAATTCGACACAAACCTTTAAACTCATCAGTGAATGCAATGACATTGACAAACTTTATTACATTCACTATAACTAAACGCTAACAATCATTTAATATTTACAATGACTGGTCATAATCATATAATATCGGGAAACAGCCACATATCTCATTGTCTGAAATGGAAAACTGAGTTTCAATTTCTCTAATAATAAACATCATATGATTAATATCATGAAAATATTCATTGAAACGTGTAACGCGCGCACACAGTGTTTAGATATTTAGTTTTGCCAAGTACAATATTTAGAAACACGAAAAGTTAGTACACGATTTTTTCGCACGTGTTATGGCACACGCATCAGAAAGAATTTTTGGTCTTGCATTAATTACGACCTAAACGCCGTAAATTTCTTGCAAAAAAAAAACTGATAAAATTCATTAATTGTATCAGAGCAAAGTTTTCCCAACTACTTAAACAGGTTAATTTAACCAAATTTAACTTAATTCAACCAAGGGACTTACACGTTTTAATCCTTATGGGTTTCTGGTATCTACTAATATTCGTTAATCAACAAAAAGATTATTCGATGATCGAAGTCAATCGTCGGAATTAAAGAATTTAGAACGATGGTGTCTCGCAACCATGATTTTGACTACGCAGAGCTTGAAAGCGCGAAAAAAAGAAGCAACGCGCCATTTTTTGTCGTTAGGTTTTAACTTTGCGAGGACAAAAAATCTAAATCTGTATAAGACAAGGAAAGCGTCTAGGGAGGCATCTATAGGTACTCTTGATTTGTAAAACTTTTCTCCAGGAGAGAAACGTTCAAAATACACTGAAAAACAAAACAATTATTAATTTTTGCTTTTGTACTTGTATGATATGAAGTATTAAAGGGAGGGTGGTCCGGCGTCAGCTTCGGCGGATAACAACAACCTTGATCTTTATCAATCTTCATATCGTACTCAGCCTGATGCAATGATCGCTAACTAAAGCGTTTTAAAACAAGTATATCTACATAACAACAGACATTAATATTTTTACAGTATTAAATGCTATGGTATTCAGGACCTCAATATAATTTTGAATTTCCCCTCTATTAATTGATTGCTGGGGAATCACCTTGTTCTATATATACTTCTGTAACTTACTATTTGGTCCAGTTATTGCAAAAACATCAATATACAGTAGAAAACCGCATAACAGAACACGCTGAGGATAATTTTGTTCAGTTTTATGCAAAATCAGTCTGAAATGTGTTCTTAAAATGAAGATGTGTTCTTAAGGTGTCCTCATTTTTTAATATAAGTTAGAATACCTGATGCGAAACTCTGTGTGCAATATTCTAGCACCTATATTGATCTACTTAGTACTGTTCACTTATGTTATTCTTACCTAAGTGACAGCCATTTTTTTATATAAGAAGAATTTTCATTTATCTGGCTGAATGTGTTAATTCGTATATCGTATTTTTTTGATCAAATTTTTCCCTGCGAGTTCTTAATTATCCACTTGCGTTTTTATACGTGTTTCTACCGTATCGAGTTGAGCTAAAGGCACTATACAGGGATTCAGAACTTCCCGAACTACTTAACTTTTGGGAGGACAGGTAATTTCTCCTTCTTGTGGCATTCAGCCGTGTACCGATTACGATGCACCACCATCCGGTGATAATAGAAGAGAAATCTCCGCATGGGCATCGCGTTCAGGATTTTCTTAAATCTCGACGCCCATACAAAGGTTTGCTCCGCTACCATCGTGTTAAGATCCGGATGGACCTCTGAGTGGCTCTGCAGTGTACTCTTTCTTGCAATTCTTCCCTTTGTGGTTGTGAAGGTGAAGGCGGTCGATCACTTTCTTAATCTTCAGCCAAAGCTCATCATATGGCTTGGGGAGGGGAAGGGCTGACCGTGCACTACGCATTTTACACAGGTTGCACATGTTGTCGTATGAAAGAATAAATTCTTCCCATTTGTCATCTGGAACATCCTTCAGTCTTTCATATAGGTGGTGTGTTAACAAAAACACCTGCCCGGGTGATTCAGATCTTAAAAAAAGGTACAGATATTAGAATTGTCTTGTTACATTAAACAAATGCAAAACTTGTTAACACTGCTGAAAAGGACTTTGTAATATTAGCCAATGTTATATGCCACTTGCCTTTATATAATATGCCACTTGCCTTAGTATTATACGAATTTATTTCCTGTCAGATCAAGAGCTGAATTGCACTTTGATAAATTAGATCATAGTCGGCCAATAAAAATGAATATCCATGATTAGTATATGTCAAACAGTGGATAGCGTTTTTGGTGCATGCTGATTGGCGACTCAAACTCCGAATATTCTTTGTTATTAAAAATTGCAATGAAGTATTGCAATTTTGGTTTTGATCAGTTAACAGGCAATGATATATGAGCTCATATACCATTGACCACAGATATGGTAGCCAATACGCGTGAACGAAAACAGCTGGGGAGCTCAAATATTGCTATTTTTTTGGCGTTTTTAATGAAACAATTATTCCACTCGTGCTTGTTGGCTATCTACCATCTCGAATCCAACGCACGCTTGTGGGATAATTGCTAACTATTTACCTCTGAGAAACTAGCGCGCGAAAAAAAGTCGAAATTTATCCTTTCGGGCTATATTATCTCACTGTTTGAGTATTTTATTAAACAACTCTTCACATCAATCTCGGTGGCTTCGTGGCTCGGTAAATATCCACCACTAGCCACCTCCACTTCAGTGAATACCTTATTGTTACTTATTTTCGCGGGACTTTATTTTCGCGATTTTCAAAAAATCGCGAAATAAAAGACCCGCGAAAATTAATTCTAAACGATTTCTATTGTATTTTTTATGCTAATTACGTTTTTTTGTCCAAATCGCGAAAATTAAGTCTCGCGAAATATACCTGTTCCATTTTCGCGAAATTAAGTGCCCGCGAAAATAAGTAACAATAAGGTAGTTGTTAAATGGAAAATTAAAGGAAATAAATGCATCACTTACTGAAAGAGAGGATTCCATCGTTCAATATGGCCTCCACCACGAACAAAATGAAGAAGACCGCGTGACCATTTTTGAAGACACTTCTGCTTGTTTCCTGTGTCTTTGTTACAGACTTCTTCTTCTCCAGCATCCATTTCCATGCTTACTTTAAGTAGACCATGGTTGTCTTCTAGAAATTTAGTGGTGCCTTAATGGAATTTTTAAAAAGCAAACAAAATGATAGTAACCAGTCCAAATTAATCAATACGCAAGCAGAGAAAGAACAACCCCCAGTGCTGCCTTGCCTTAGCACTGCTTACTGGGTTTCAATAAAACACATCAAACTGAATGACTGAGCTACCAAAGCTATTGCCAAAGGCTTAAATATTATTGTTATTATTATTATTATTATTATTATGTATTGTTTTTATAATATTAATAATAATAATAATTTTCAGTTTCAGTTAATTGAATGTAGATGTAGATGTCTCTAAAGGTTTCGTAAAGGATCGATTTTTTCCTTTCAAATTGATTGGAGTTTCCCAATATTTTCATTACCTTTTTTAGTGCAGGGAATATGTCTATATATAGAAGAAAAGGCCATAAGCGGGAGTTTCGTGCATTCATTGGTTCATCGTTAACTTGAAATAGCAAGTACGGTCAAAAATCACAAAAACATAATCTTATATATGTTGATGACAACTAAAAATTTGCAGACGTTTCCATGCATGAGTACTATAAACGTTCTGAATTGATAAATTATGTACGAATTGTACATTGTCAACTTAGTGTTTAAGGCAACGTTCCAAATTTATATGTTTTTGCTATAAAATTTTTGCCTTGGTACACAGAGTCAAAATTTTAAGGGAAATGTGCACATACCTTGCACTTCTGTCAACTCCGATGTTCTTGACTGCGTATCAGTGGGAAGAATTCTCCTTTTCCTTTCTACCATATCCACTATTTTCTCATTTGCAACTTCTTTTGATATATCTTTAGAAGAAAATGTGAAATTTTCAGTAAAAAAGCAGTGGAAAAGCAGGGCGTTAGAGAAAGACAAAAAGTTTGGAAAACTCCAGGGAATTGAGATCACCAAACATTTCAAAATTCACCTTCTTCTTACGTCCTTATGCTATCGTGCATTTATCGTCCCCAGCACTCATGGTTGCCCATAGAAATACAATCGACTAAGAAAATGAATATTACCTTCATCACTGTCATGTTCTTTTGGTACGCCACAATAAGTGTGCAGAAATTCCCTTAGGTCGATCGGAATTTTGTTTTTCTCTGCCACTTTGCAGTGATCGTCACAAAATGCTGAGACTCTTGTTTTCGGCTCCTTGGGGCAGACATCTGGAAAGTTGACAGCTGGAAGTCCAACAACTTCTGTCCGCACAGGATACATACAGTGTGGAAACCTTAGTTTCCATACCCCATCCATACATACAAAAAAGTCACAGCCTGAAAAAAGACAGCAGTTTTAATCAGTTTGCATCTGCCAATAAAAGAATACCTCTACCGTATTTTGTCGATTAAACGTATAAACGCAGGGCCGAAATTGCTTATCTTAAAATAAACGCCGGGGCGTTTGTTACAATGAAGGAAAATAATCATTTCAGGCTTGCCTAAGCTCGATAATTACTGGGATGTGAGTCAATTATTCAGATAAACGCCGCATTATGATGTGGCATTTATTATTTTTGCTCCAAAATGCGGCATTTTTTCGAGGGCGGTGTTTATTCGATTGAATACTGAAGGCCAATCATAATTCATACCCAAATTATCTATTAAGTTTAATTGTCACCCGCCAAAATGTTCTCGCACAAAACCCTAGGTCCAATACGTCCCATTTCTGTAATAGTTTTAAATTCACACTCTATTCTTTTAAGAATCCCCCAGCTGAGGCGTACGGTTCCTTATAAACCCACTATCTCCAATATCGGCCTGCCCTACATCATTCAGATAGTTGATTTGAACTGAAGGGTTCGTGACCACACGTTAAACGTTGCAACATTCGCCGAGAGACAACATGAAATTGGGTTTATTTTAAAAACTATGCTACAAGAGAAAATCTACGTTCCTGGCTCGTGGATTATATATTAAACTTTACGATGATAAACCCATATCGCGGTTATTGCGACACGATTCGTGCGATATCGGTTTTCCGCTAGAAATAGCGGAGCGGAGTTATTGCCAGGTAACTTTACCTATATTAACAGTGCCATGGCAATGTAGGAAAAGCACAGCGAATAAAAGAATGCTATTATTTTATTACAAGTTATGAATATAATCATTTCACCTACACAGCCAACTGAAAGTGCCCCAAAGCATCACACTGTTGACTGAAAATGGGTATCGTCTATAGTGTCATACCTCTTTTCTTGCAGATGTCAGAACAATCCTCTTCTGTGTGTTTGTACAGCTCACTGCATCATAAACGGTCTATCTCAGCCATTATACTATCAAGCTGATCCTCTTTGTTTCCCTTAAAAGTCCAGTTGATACCTCTTTCCCTTATTTCATCCTCCACTTCGTACCAGTAAAATGCACTGGAGACAATCTTCCTGTTTAGTTCAGTGTTCTCATTTCGATGCTTACCTAATTTTAACAAAAAAGTACAGCTCAATGAGGCTCGTGAATATTGAAGCTACTCTCAAACTCCAATATTAGAAAAAAAACAACACCACATAGTTAGCATATTCCAAACCAGTGAATAAAGTGATGTTCAACAAGGTGTAGGCACAGATAACGCATTGCTTTAATCAAAATAAGAAGCAATAACATGCAGGCAGCGCGCAGTGTGGGAAAACGTACGTAAACAAGCCAAGATTGACTTTGGTTTCACTTCTGATAAGTTGAGAAAATGGCACGATTTTTTTTTCCAGCCAACCAATGAGCGTAGATTAGACTCAGATGATAAACGCTCTTGACATGTGTTTTCCGTGTGCTTTGATTGATTCAATCTTCAGTTGGTGGATCATGCAATAATTACTAAAGTGCAGTGAGGTATATATAAATTAAGGGAACGTGTCACATCCAATAATATAACGGCCGGGGGTCTGCTGCAGAGAGCGGGAGGGGATGGGTATGCTATAAATTGCCTAGCACATTACCTTGCAATAAGCCATCCTCGTCATTTCGCTTTGTTATTAAAGTTGACTCTCAAGTTGCACAATTGTAGGACTCTGTGAAGCCTTCAAACGATACCCAGGCATGGTTACTAGGGGATACAAAGCTCCTGTCAGTTGATCTTTAGATAAGGTAAATAGAAAACTAATACACTACAAGGCTGGATCGCGTCTTTTAAATGTTTTATATGGCCTTTCTTAATTATATAGAGGTAATAGTGCACCGAGTAGAAATGTTGGTATTGGTTTAAACTTGCAAATAGTTTAAAGTCTGCTGATTCTGCAGTCATTCTGGCCAAAGCTTTAGACCGTCACGATCTCATCAATTTCTTGATAAAATTGAATCAGCTGTTGGGAGATTTTTCGTGTTGATCAAGTTGAAGACCATTTTATGAAGAAACGTACAAACCACGCACAGGTCCTTTTGTTTTGTTTTTTTCGCAGTCCATACAAATTGGAATTCACCTTGGCGTTTTTTGTGTGTGTGCAAAAGACTAACTCTCATTTTTTCATAATATTAAAGACTATACCTTAGAATAAAAAACGTTATTCCGGAAACCAAAAAAATCGCATTAAATAAATATGGACCCGTCAACGATGCGGTAAAACAGCGTGGGCCGGTTATTTAAACGAAGTCTAAGTTAGCCGTCGTTTACGGCTAAAACGCGGCTTAGCCGTTGTCTGGCTAGACAACGGTTAAACGATGTTTAAAATGCATTATTAAAACGCGACTGAACCGTGTTTCTTCTGATCAATGGCTTAACAGTGTTTCACCAGGGATTGCATTGTTTGTTGAGTCATTTGTATGCGTATTTTGAAATCAGTTTAGTGTACGGAAGGTCGTGGGTTCAAGACCCATCTGTGAATTTGTATTTTTTTTATCAGTTCTCTTCTCATAAAACACACGTCATTCCATTATCATTTTGAAATTAGAGGTTTTACTCAATATGGGTTGTAAAACGGGTTGAACAACCATTTTTAGCGAAGAAGATCTAGAGACGGAAAACTTCTATTGATGTGATTGTACAGCTAGAGAAAATCGGGATGTGGAGAACATAGGATACGACTGCAAAACATTAACGAAAAAGGCAAAAGCTTGGAAAGAAATTCTGAAAAAATTCAACTCTCAAAATCCAGATGGAATCAAACGGGACATGAGTCAGCTCTAAGGATGCTGATGCTGGAGACAAATGAAACTCCAAAGTAAGAAAGATTCAGTCGCAGACATCTTACCAGCCTCGTTAATCCGCTAGAGGAAGAACTGATTTGATGATGTCCAAGAACAGGAGCTCAATTGTAGACGGGACAATGATCAGAAAGAAATCACCACAATTGGAGCGGGACCAAGTAAACTTTCCGATATTGAAGCATATATAACCCGCTCAAAAGATACAGTTGCATAAAACCTCAAAGCAATAAGAACTTGCTGCATCGGTGTTAGCAACAGTTCAGCTTCCTGACTGATCTTGAAGATCTTCATGCAACATTTTTACAAGGTCAATGATCGAGTCCTTATTCAAAAAGACCGAATTTAAAACTCTTCGCCGTCGTATTCCTCTAAAGAATTAAATCTGTCCCTTTAGACGTAGAATTTGTCTCTAATGTGTATTACGTCAATTGCCGTACTCTCTTTATTCTTTGTAGCGCAACAGTCCGTCTATTTCAAAATGACCGACCAACGAAATTGTTCTTAGACAGCGTTTAAACCTACCTCTAAGCAGGTCTAACTCATTATTGTTTCTTAGTCGGTGTTTAGACGCCGCCTAAACAATGTCGTGAAGAAACAACTTTTAAATAATCGGCATTAATGGTTTAAACACAGGTTAAGCAATGACTTTCATAAACAGTGTTTAAACTTCGTTTAAATAATCGGCCCTGTGAGTCTGAGTTATCAATCACGTACACGTAGATTTTTGAAATTTCGCGTTTATAACATGCATCGATGATTTCATATCGAAATTAATTAAATGTCTATTGTTTTTTAAGTTTTTACTTACGCGAGGTGTATCTGATACTTGCAAACGAGTCGCTCAAGGTAGCTTGAGTTTGTTGCTTCAACTAGCGGTCTCGGTTCCGAATAGAACTTGTAACCGATTTCTTCATTGCCATACTGTGCATAATTATAGTTCAGTTTGCAATTTTTGCAGCGCCAGCATATTTTCGTTGCAGGGATTGGACCTTTAACCGTGAAGACTGTGACGTGGCTTGCTTCATTGTGGGTTGTCAATTTGTTGCCACACTTTAAACATCCGCTTTCCTTAAGTTCTTCTGGGGGTGTAAGGAAGCATCCAGAAAATTTTCTGTTCTCTGTAACTAATTCATACCCAATGAATTTGTGACATCGACTGAGTAGCCGGATAAACAGTTCTGCTTCTTGTTTTGGAACAGCAGCTTCGACAATGAGTGATATAGGTCCCCCGTTCTCCTTCATCGACTTGGGGCATAAATCTGAAGGTGGGAAAGCGCGAATAACCCAGTGTCCTGTTTCAACAGCTCTGAATCCGAATTTTCCTACGAGAAACGCCAGTAGATCACTTTCCTCCCAGTCTTCTTCTTCAATACATTGTGTATCCGCTTCACGGATGCAGGACAGAGCATCTTCCCACTCGTGTACTTTTCTCTTCTTCGCTTGTCTGGCTTGCAAAAAGTTTTGTATGCTCATGCTGTTCGACACTCAATCGAGAATCGAAAACGAAGTACCGAGAAACATACAACGCAGAAAACGCCTGCACACATGTAACACACGTTGTAAATCTCGCGATGTGGACATATGCAAATTGTTCCGCTGGGATCTTTTGCGAAACAATGAAAAATTGAGATGTGAAAATGACACGTTTTGTTCAAAATAAATTCAGTCAGCGATGGTTCTTTGTCAGCGGAAATTCGATTTTCTGTGATTCAAGAGAACGCATGAAATCATAAGCATAACTCGAACAAGAAACTTCAATAACGTCTAAAACTGTGCGGTTTACGTTTGACCACCTCTTTCAGTTCTTTGGCTAGAAAAGCAGACACGTCATCGCGAAAAGATGGTCGGACGAAAAAACGGGGAAATACGCCTTTGTCTACTCTTTATTTTGGCGTTTAATGGACTTTTGTTAATGCCATTCATGAACTGGTTTTGGTTTATTTTATTGAACATTCGGAACAAAATTTAATAACACTATTTCTGAGTTTATCACGTGTATCCCGTGCCTTTACCCATTCTTACTGAGCTTGCAATTTTCGTTTCGATTCTCAAAACAAAAATTGGAATATTTCCAATATTCCTGCATCATGTTCCGGGTAAATTGTACGACTCGTACTCGTTTCGAGCCATACGCCTAAATAACACAAAAATAAATACTTCACACAAACAGAGCGCAGAGGCG